>MINK01189982.1:0-11157 GCA_001735545.1 Phormia regina | reverse complement strand
AAGAAAAAAAAAATTTTTTTTTTTTTTTTTTTTTTGACCACCAATTCCATGTGACAAGGGTATTTTTACTTAACTGTAAATAAAATTTAGATTTCTGCATCAATTTTAAATATAAATGTTTTATGTAAAGATGATAAATAGTAACATTTTAGATGTCTTTATTTATTAAAAGAAATTTAAGTAACAAAAAAATCTAAAATTTTGCATGAAAATTACTTTTTTCGAAAACTTATTTCAAAATAACTCCGAAACCTTTGAGCACATAAAATGATTAAGTTTGAATGTTTTGAAGATAATTATAGTCGCATTTAGTCCGAACAAATGACGTTTGAAAACTTAAAATGACTTTTTTTCAAAACTAGTTCTTAAAGTAAATTATCAATATATTTTCTAATTTAATTAATATAAGAAATAGCCAAATATTAAAAATACACATCAGTCGAAGGCCATTGTCACTCGCACTCTCCTCTTTTTATTTATATAATATCATTAATTGTATTATATAATTCTAATAAAATAAAAAAAAATATAAAAAATAAAAATACACAGAAGAAATTAAATATCGATCTCAATTATGAATGCTTATGCTTATATTAATTAACTTTTAATTGATTTTGACCCAACCATCAAAATGATAATATTAATAACATCAATATATAATTTTATTATTACTGCTTTTTCTTAAATAGACATAATGAGCTAAATATTGATGAAAACTTACTTAAAATGATTTAACTTTTACATTTTTATAGACAAATCTTTAAATTTTCTTTATATTCTTTTAACAGCTGCCAACTTATTTAAAACATAATTTTAAAATTTATATTAATGAATAATATTATTAAATTCCAATGCAAAGTTAGTTATTAATTTGGTAAAAAATAATTTGAAATATTTTTTTCTGTGTAATTGGAAATTTATTTATTCATTTTTTTGAAAACTTTCATTTGAATTTTTTTAATTTTTTTTATTTTTAAAATCCTTTTATTCAATTTATTTCTTTTGAAAATTTCATTACATTTTATGAGAATTTACATTAGTATTACAACAATTGAATTAATTAGGCTTTGCCTTATAATATACATATATAATAGAATTTATGAATATCACAGGTTAGGGATGAAAAATTAGGATTAAAAACCCTTTATAATGATCTTTAAATAAAGATAAATTTAAGAAGATTTAAAAATTTACATAAAAAGCTAAAAGAAACAGCTCTTGTATGAACTTTCTGTCGAAAGTGTAAGGTGTTCTTTTTTCATTTGAATTGATTATAATGTTTTCTATAAAATACCAAAAATTGTTTGCATTTCAGAGTTTGCTTACACCATTTAGACTCGAACGTATCATTTATGAATTAATCTGTTTTATTCGGACAATTTCTATACTTTTACAAATATTTACGATAATTATGTGAAAGTTTGTGAAAATTCTCGTTTTCTGTCAGCATTAAACAAGAAGCTAATTACTTCGTCGCAAATTTTAAAATAATTATATAATTATTAATTAACTTTATAATGGAATTTAATTATATTATTTATTAATATAATAAACTTTCTAATTGGTTTACAGTGTAATTATATATAATTTATATAAATTTATAAAGCAATTGAGTTTTTTAAGTCTTTTATGTCGAAAGGTTAATGGTTTAAGTCAAGAAGTTGTTAATACCAAACTAAAATTAATTCAAAAATCCTCTAAAGTTTCAACTCAGTTTTTTCTTTTATTTTACCGCGTAAAATCTCGCGAATGGTTTAAAAAATAAAATTTCTATTATGGTGGTGATATCCTACACCACCATAGGCGGTTGGGGTATAACGTGTTTGTGCAAATATTGTTACGCAGAGAAAAAATCATTCTACCCCCACCTTAAAATATAGCGTTCCAATAAGAATCAGTCGATTTAACCATTTCCGTCCATCTGGTTAGCTGGCTAAGTCTCTATGTAAAGCTTGTACGCAAAGTACAGATCACAATTTTAGAGATAATTTTATGGAATTTTTTTACACAATGTCGAAGCCTATTTATTTTGATCATGAACAGCCCATTATTTTACATAGACCCTACGCAAATGTTCCCCTAGAATAGAGTTTTAACACTAAAAATTACCTTAAAAATTTAAATATTTTAATGAAATTTAACACAAACAAATTTTATGTAAATACAAATATAAAACCCTCTTTTGAAAATCACTTTAACGTGTATAAATCCCATCAGAATGTTAATATCAGTTTAATTTACACAATTTATTAAAAAAAAAACAAGAGAATAAAAGAAATACTATAAAATATGTGTTGATGTTTATAAAGATTGTAAATAAAACGTTAGGAATTATACTCAAAACGGGTTTTCAAAAGTTAGATGCTCTCAAAACTTCTTTAAACATTGTATATAATTTCCACAAAATGATCTGTGGACCACAGTAAATCGTTTTATAGTGAAAATAAAAAGTATAATTTTGCACCAATTTTAAAAATTATTTATTTTTTAGCAAAACATCTAATTTGTCCTTATTCTAACAGTTAAAGCATTAAAGTTTGTATATCAAAAGCATGTGTTACAATTAAACCTACACATAATGAGCGGTTAAACAAGAAATATTTTTACGTTACGTATACGTATGGATAAACAATTCATTTACTCTGGAAGATATGCAATAAAAACGGATAACATGCGCTTTACTTTAAACCACATTATTTGTGAGAAATTGAAAACACATTTTGAGAGAGTATGAGAGTAGTGTTATATAGAAAATAACTGTATAAGCTGAATCTAGGAGTATATGGCGGTATATTAATAATTGTCTTATATACAATTTAATTGAGAGTTTTAATAGTATTTTCTACGATTCGATTATTGTTTCAGTATAAAATTCTGCTGATGATTTTTTTTGCACCAAAATTCTATTAAATTCTCTTCTTGATTTTAATTTTTTCCCTACGTTTGCATCATTATTCATAACTGCTTATTTACAGATACATAGATTCATGTACAAGTATGTGTGTGGCCTTCTTTCTATCTCCACACAAATGAAAAAAAAAACAACGGAAGTTTACGGCTAATAATTGACATCCGGAGAGGAACAGTTTTATAAACTAAATTTGTCAAATGAATTAGAACCTGAACCAAATTTAAAACAATTTACTAACCTGACATCCGCAAATTCTCTTGACATAGTATGTATACACACATGTGTTGTCATACACATACTCACATATCTACATACATATATTATAAACAATACTAATACACCTTTGGAAAATAATACAAATGCGATTAAAGTTAAAGGTAAAATAAAAATAGTTCTTGTTATTGTTGTTGTTTTTATTATGAATGTGTATGTAGGGAATAGATTATTTTCATACGTATGTATGTATGTATATATGTATGTATTTAGTTAGTTAGTAAGTATCATGAAGTGCTTTTGTGTATTAATATCATTTTATTCTTTCTTTGTATTGTTTAGGATTGTTCTGTATTTAGTTTTTATTTTTCTTTTCCTTTTCCTTTTTTTTTTTTGTCTCCCATTGAGATTTGGGTAAATAAATGATCGTTTGTTGAACAAGTATTAAGTAGATTTAAATAAAAAGTAACCGTGTTAACAACTGATTAAATGTTGTAGTTTTAGGTTAAACTTTAGTAAATAAAAGGATTTTGTGGCTGATACATAAGGTATCCTTAAATAAGTTAAAAATTTAAAATTTTAAATTAATTAATAAGATAAGAAATTTGATGTTAAAATAACGAAGTTATGAAAATATATGACGATTTGTTAATACAAATTTGTTTCATACATTGATTTTTCCTATGTTAATGATTTTTAATTTACAGCCTGTTTCTCTAAAATGCGAAAGTAGTGTTTCGTTCAATGTAAAAACAAATAATTTTTAAATTTTTTAATGATTAAGATTTCAAAATTATAACTCTAAAAAGTTCAAAAAAAGAGAAAAAAATCTCTTTCATAAAATTTATTTTTTTTTTTTTTTTTTTTGTAATTTTGTAATGGCTTAATATCTCCATAACTGTTGACCGTATTAAAAAGTTATGTAAGAATATATTAAAGATAATTTTAATTTTCTTTTTTATATTTCTTTGAACAAAGTGCGACAATTTATTTTCGAGATATACTTTAATATATACCACATCTTCAATTTCACTTGAAGTATTTTAACAAAATTAAATTTAAATTTTACATAGAGAAATCTGAAATCTAAAATTTCATAACAAATAATACATATTTAATTATTTTATAAAATTGGTATATATTTAACTATTCAAATTATATCTTATTTTTCTTTATAATCGTTATTTTATTTTTAGTAAAAAATATAAAAAATATTTTTGAATTTTTCTCCTTTGAATACATAATATATTTACATATTTTTTTTATTTTTAAATTTAATTTAATTATTAATAATAAAAATATATTAATAAATGAAAGTAGAATTTTTTTAAATAATTTTTTTTTTTATGAGAATAATGAATAGCAAAGCCAAAGAACTATTTTATTTTTTATTAAAAGATATTAGAAAAAACTAATTTTGATTAATTTAAAAAAATTGTTGCAATTAACAAAAGTAATTGAAATATTTTAAACTTTAATGATTCGTTTAATATGTTATATCGTTTTTCTGTGCAAATGTATAAAAATATTAAAATGAAATTTGTAGTTAAATACAGAAGATTTATTTTTAATTACTTTGTTAAATAGATTTAATTAAAATTTTTACTAATTCAATTAAATATGTCATAACAATTAAATTAATAATCCAAGACAAAAAATCTTTATTATTTAAAATAAAATTTTTTATCTTCAGTATTTGTATTTTTTTGTTTCTGTAAAAACCTTTTAACAAAAAAAAAATACTTGGTGAAACTTTTTATAAGCAAAACAAAAATAAAAAGGAAAAACATATTAAATATTAAAGAAAATTGTCAGTCTTATTAGTTTAATTAAATGTTAATTTCTTTCATGTTTGTACTCATTCAAAAACACATATTTGAAAATTTTCCAAATGAATAAAAACTATTTTCAAGTATTATTTAGGAAACAACTTCAACCAAATAAAAACCCTCCAAAAGCAAAAACAAAAATAATATAACCAACAGCAACAACAACAACTATATGCAACAATAGACATAAAGCCATAAGGCGCATGTTTGACTTTACAAAAAGTTTTTCAATCTCGAGAAAAACTAAAGAAGAAAAATTAAGTAGAAAAAAAAACAAAAAATAAAACTAAAAAGACATAAAACGTTTGCGTATTCTTATCTGCATTGAAGTGAACATCATTTTTGGGATGTTGTTGCTAAAGCACAGTTGGTTGCACAAAATAACAACTACAATAACAACAGTAGCAACAAAAACAATAATAATATTGAAATTCAAAAAATAAAAGAATTTTTTTTCTTGTATTTTCAATTCTATAGTAGTTTTTTTTTGTATGTTTGTGGTATGTGGCAAATAGTTATAATATTTAGTGGATGTATTTGTTGGATGCCACTGTGTTTAATGGAGTATCTGATGCTGAAGATGATGACTATGACGATGACGACAATGATGTTGATGCCACAGACTTTTATACAATAGTTGTTATTGTTGTTTGTTGTTTTTGTTATTATTATTTTTCTACCACTACTGTGTTTGAGCTTAAATATTTAAAATTTAGTTGTTGAATGATACTTAAATGAATATAAGTTTTTAAATACAAGGACCGACTCCAATCGACTCAAAGTTTAACATTAATTAATTATTAAATGATAATGATGTTCCTTAAATGTTAATTAAAAACATCTTAAACTTTTTCCGAATTCTGGAAAGAAAACCGTCCTATGCTGTAGTGTTAGTTGTAGTATTCTAAAAGGGGTCTTTACCTACATACGACATCATATACTAACAATGCTTACATACTAACTTACATTTGTATATACATACATACATACATACATACATACATACATACATACATACATACATTACATACATACCATACATAATACTACATACTTACTACATAATCATTACAATACATACATACATACATACTATATACATACATTACATACATTACATACATAATCCTACATACATACATACATACATACATACATACATACATACATACATACATACATATGCATGCAATTTAATACAACACAAACAAGTCTTATCATTATTTATTATTCGTATATCTTCGTATTGCCAACCAAAAACACAAAACATTATTTTGTTGTTCTTTTTGTTGTTGCTGTTACCCCACATTTGTTTTTTTTTTTTTTTTTGATTTTTTGCTTCCTTCATTAGAAACTTATTTGCATAAAGTTTTCACCATACATACATATTACAACTACATAAAACATCGAAACATACATTGAGAACTGTAAATAGTTGTTATTTGTTTTGTTGTTGCCACTATTGTTATTGTTGTTTTGTTGTATATATCTATATGTACATATGTATGCATAATCAACATCTACAAGTGTATATTTGTATGTCTGTAAATATGTATTTGTAAAAGTCCTAAAACATTTTTTTAATAATAGGAGTGGTTAGAGCTTCACTCGTTTCATACATATAATAATAATGATTTGTTAGAGTGTTAGTACATACATATATATTAGGCTGCACTAAAACTTCCCAACTTTCGAATTTTGGCCGTAATTCCCCCTAGAATAAATAGTTCTTTGAGTTGCAAAAACATACTGTGTGAAATATTAGTGAATCGCTATCCATTGCCGCTTCGGAAATAGTATTTTTGAAGTTTTTTGAAACATTTTCCACATAATTGCTATCAAATAACAAATATGAACAGTAAAAATCTATTGAAAATTTTTAAAATTATTACAAATCCCCCGACCATTAATGTATTTGAACCATAATTACTAAAAAATGCATTCTTGTTTAAGCACGATAATCCCAACACTTTTCTATACTCGGTTAAATTTTTTTCTAAATCTTTTAAGACCGTTGTTAGTTAACTAAATTTCAAAATGCTTCGAGAAAAGCTTTACAGGTTTATAAGCAACACTAGAGAAAATAGTGTTATTTATTGACTAAGTAGTATTTGTGATTATAATTCTGCGGATTTTGACAATATGACATTTTTTAAAGTTTTTATGATATAAAGACATCATTCGAAAGCTGTTAAATTTTGTTGCAGCCTAATGTATATGTTTGGTAACTGAAAATTTCGATAAGCGTTCGTTTGTTTGTGAACATTTTTTAGTTATAAATACTATAATTGCTGTTTTAGTTATTAGTTTGTTCGTTCATTGTATGCAGTTGTTGTTATTTTTGTATTTCTATTTATTAAAGTTAATAGCCTTTAATACTTGTGAAAATATTTTATATTTAGTAAAGGATTTTCATGATTTTTAAAAAAATATTTTTTTTTATTAAGGAGTGCGATCGAAAAAATCTTAACACACGTATTGCCTCATAACTTTTTTCCGATGCAATATTTACATTTTTTTATCTAATTATTGTTGAAAATGACGTATGTAGTATAAATTATTAAACAATTTCCAAAAAAGTCCAAATTGGCCCTACAAATAATTGTCCAAAATGTTTAATATGTCCGATCAAACTGTTCCAATGTTATTAAATTGTATCAGTAGAATTCGACCATTGATATGAAACAAGGTTCAGGGAGAAAAAAGGTCCACATGATATTTTGCGAAGTTAATGCTAATGCGAAGTTGAAAACATATAAAGTCCAAAATATTCAAAACTGGAATGCAGGAAAAAATTTAGAAGCCAAGAATAGAACAGTAAAATTAAAACAAAATTTCATATTATAAAAACGTATGTACTGATAAATTTTTTGCAGCTTCCTGGTCAAAATTTGTACATTGATAATGCTCGAGTATATGTTAAGAAAAATTTAGGACCATAAAGCTGTTAAAATTTCCCAATGAATTCGTGGTTTGGCAAAATTTTTGAAGTTGCGTCAAAAAAAGCAAGTTATTTGTTACAGAGGGCTTTATAAATACCAAAAACTACAACACAAATGTTTGAACAAAAATATGTTTCCTTTCATAAGAGATCACACTTTGTCTACATATTTTACATAGTATTTGTACCAAAAGAGTTCAATTCCCTAAATTGTCAAGAGCTTAGACCAGTGAAGAAATATTGGACTGTGAAAAGAAAATGTCGAAAATTTTAAATGGAGAAGGGCAGACTGTTCCAAAAATGTGACCGAAACAACTATCAAATGAAAGTATTGCTAAAAAGATCCACAAGTATATAAGTAGTGATTAGAAGAATAAAGGTTTTATTTTTCTATGATCCGTAGTATATTATCAATTAAACATAAATATAATAAAAACTCTGTGATTCATGTTTTTGAATCCTATATATGTTAAGATTTTTTAGATTTTTTAGAATTGAATTAAAAACTAATTCATGAATGTGTGAATTTTAATGTTATAAATTTTGTGAATTTTGCGAATTAATTAATTTGTTAAAAAATTATAAAACGTTTTGTTTACGAATATAAATTTCTCGAAATAAAATTTTATCACCAAATCCCGAAAAAAAGGATTTCCCTTATTTATATATATTTTATATTGGATTAATATACTTCTATATTATATTATTAAGAATTTTGGAAATATCAGATGATATATAAAAAGAAATTATGAATAATATTAAACTCGTCAACTTAAAAAATAAAAAAGATGGCACTAAAATATGAAAGGAAAATTTATTTCGATCTGAATATACGTATTCGTGGTGGATGGTCATAAAGCAAAACATCATTTGTTAAATTTATTAAAATAAAAAATTTTCTAATATTTGTTGCTACATAATAGAAATCTGGTCTATTAAACGGTGTCTCAAAGATAACAACAATTTCAATTAATTTTTTAATTGTATCAATTACTAATCATAAAAAGAAAACAATTTATCGGCTTTTAATTATTTCCCTTATTGCACCAATTAATAATTTAATCAAATGTGAATGAAAACAATTGGATAATTAAAATTATTTTCATAGATTGAATTTAAATTAATGAAATAATTGATTACGTATGTAAAAATTGAGTTTATTTTGTTAAAATCTTTAGACTTTTATCACATTATTTGAAATTATATTGAAATCATTTATTTTAATTGAAATTTTTTCAAAAAAATATATATTTATCTTTATTTTTGATTGCAATCAATTTAATTTTATTACAATTCAATATTCTAATTAAAACGGTTTATTAAGTTACTTCAAAGGCCATTTATACTTAATAGAACATTTTAATTCGAAATTTCATTTTTACTTTTTCAAGATGTAAACAAAATACTTTTTGACCAACTTTAGATAGATAATAATTCACTTTTACTTGTTGTTTAACATTGAATGTAGTTAATAAGTTAATTGTGTATTGACATGGTTATAACAATAAAAATTTTAATGTCAAATAAAAATAACGACATGCTTTTCTTTCGAGTTATTATCATTTTTTTTTTTTTACTATTTTTTCACTCTTTCAGTTTTTTTCCCTTTGTTGCTCCTTTGAAATACTTGAATTAAAACACCATTTTTCATGTCAACACTCAGAGCGACAGCAGTAGAACAACAACAAACAGGAGTCGAAAGAAATATAGGAAATATAACAGGCAGTGTCCTTAAAACGAAGTCATTTAATTTTCTTAGTTAACAAAATGGAACCATGAATGAGTTAGCCTTACAGTTAGTAAGTTTGTTGTTCAAGAAGTTGTTATAATTCAATTTATAGTAAATAGCAAATGTGAAATATATAAATAAATAAGTAATATGTAGATATTTAATAGTATTTGATGGATATTTTGTTGTTTGTATTGAAGAATATTATTATTTAACTTACCTTTCTTCGTCCACAACAAAGCATTCTTCGCGCACGCGAATGTCCTGTAGCTGCTTTCAATCGAGTAAACTTCTTCTTCCACTGCATTTAGTGGTGTTGGTAACGTGATGACGACGACAACACGGCGTATTTGTGGCACGTATTTATTAAACACAATAACAGCTGCATTTAATAACAATTACATGAACTAGTGATTGCACAATTTTTATATTTAACTCTATGGTTGTTTCCTTTCTTCTTCTTCTTCTCTTTATCCTATTTTAACAATTTCAAACTGGGTTTGTGAATGACTTACTGACTGACTGACTAACTGAATGACTGCTTGCTGCCTCATTTACGTTTAATTATGATTTAGAACAACAATAACAAAAAGTGGCAGCGATTTCTTTTGTCTGTCTATTTGATTTCGTTTTTTTTAGGTTGAAGTTGTCGAATGTCGTTGTTGACTGTTTCTGGTAAAGAAGAAGAGACAATAATGGCTTTGTTGAAGACTACGACAAATGTGATGACGACAAGGACGAAAACGACGACGATGGCGATGGTTTTTGTTTGTGTATGTTTTATATGCGTTTAATTAAAATTGTGCATTGTCATAGAAATAAAAAGTGATGAGCATTATCAATGATTACACATGATTATGACTCATAGTTTTGTTGATTTCTACTTCTATTTTAAAGTTTTCCTCTTCTTGTTCTATTTGTTGTTGTTGTTGTTGTTTCTTATTTAGCAAAGTGGTCCATTGATTCGTTGTTAACATCACGTTGATATTGAAGAATCTACAATGAAATGATATTGAAATTAGTTTTACTTATAAATAAGCTAATGGATTTTTCTTTTAAAGTTTTTAAAATCAAAGAAATATCTTTGTAATTATGTTAAAATCATTTAAAATTAAAACCAAAATATCTATCTAGATCGATTAAGAATCTAAGTAGGATCCAAAAAAATGTATAGCTTATTTTAAATCATATTATAATCTTTTTGATAGTTTTAATAATTGAATATATATTATTTTCATACAATGATTGAATATACCCAGCAAAAACAGAATTGAAAAAGAGCTGAAAAAGTCATGAATTTAACATTGTGTTGTCATTGGAAGGAAGTATTTAATGGTGCAAAAGAGCTGCAGAAGTTCAATTTTTAGTTCATGGTTATCATCGGTAAGATGTTCTTCATTTTTACCCCTTAATTAATTGTTTTAAAGAAAACAATATTTATGAATAAAACTAAGTTAAAATAAATGAAGTTAAATAATACAAGTAATACAACATATTATTAATAAATAAAGGAAGATTATTACAATAAGGATAC
>MINK01189978.1:443-10753 GCA_001735545.1 Phormia regina | reverse complement strand
AGAGGCAGAGGTATTGATCCTTTCTTATATAATATTGTAGCAGACTATTTATGTGATAGATAGATAGATAGATAGATAGATAGATAGATAGATAGATAGATAGATAGATAGATAGATAGATATATAGATAGATAGATAAATCCTGCAAGGGGATTCTCATTAGAGAATTTCGGGAATTTACATAGGCTTTTTGAAGTCCTGTGACTATTTGGGCGACTTGATGCCGCCCCAAAATAGGCATCCAACAGGGCTATCCTCGGAGAGGCATACTTAGAAGAGTGTCGACTTCGTGCTTTACCCAGTCATATACTCATGTACGATGGTATTTGACCGGGGCTTTCGGACAGCTTAGCCAGGTCCAGGCTACTATTGAACGACATGTAGGTTTGCGTCTGACCCATAGTGGGCAGATTCCTGGTGTGTGTCTGACCATAGAAGATATCGCAGAATCTATAAGGAATCGGCATTAGGATCAAGCAGATTTTAATTATGACATACTTTCAAACATGGAAAAACATTTGGCCTGACAACTGTAATATTTCAGAACTTGAATATGGTCCCTTTAAAACCTGGGAAGTCTCGAAATATGCTCCAAGTTTCGTCGCCATTATGTTGGTGGTGTATAGAGCTGGCTCTGAACATTACTTCTCATGAGGACGTTATGTCACCCCTTACATAGCCATCATGCTCTGCATAGATAACCATGGGACACATCGAACTTGGATAACGGTTTTGAGTTGGGACTAAGTAAAGAAATTACCAAAGATACCAACAATAGCAACATAACGGAGATAACAGAGGAGAAAATTGTTAGAGAATACAAAGATCGCCAATTAAGAGTGCCTATTAAAAGCAGAATGGGTGATGACGTTCAGCATTTGGAGCGTCTTAATATTGTGGAAGAAAAGGCATTTGTTAGCCTTGGAAATTAATTAAATGCAATGAATACCATAGTTTGTGATGCGAAAAAGTTTCATAAGACTGTAAAGAATTATCTTATGCAAGCTGTTTCACTTTACCAGTAGATTCCAAAAAAATAGAGAAGCATTTTTGGATACACTCTAGGGGAGAAGAGAGATTCCGTGATTCAGCAAATCGAGAGAGAATCGGTTAAGGATGGTCGCGGCTACATAGGCGAAACTTTAACCATTAGGACCGATGGTTCTATTTATGCAAAAGTATTGATGGAGATGAAGACAACAATAAAACATGAAAAAATTGGTATAGGTATTAAAAAGATTCGAAAAACCCATGAGCGAAATATCCTAGTTGAGATGACAAAAGGAGAGTGTCAAGCGATGAAACTGAACAACGGTATAAAGGGATCTTTTGGCAACAACATCCAAGTCCAAAGAATCGTTGACAATTTTCTCTTAGGCATTAGAGATGTCGAGGAAACCACAGATGAAAAGAAAAATTAATAGTAGCTTTCTAGAGGCTTCCAACGTGGAGGATGCTAGAAGAATAAGAGTTTGTAATATACGTGATTGGTACGGTGGCATGAAACTGGCACTGGTCAAAGTACCTATAAATGTGGCTATAACCATATTGAAGGGAAATAGGATAAAAGTGGTAAAAAAGTGTATTTTTGGCAGAAAGGTTCATTACTAGTTAAAAAATGTATCTTTATAATTGTAAGACTTTTTTTGACAGAATGATAATTTTTGTTCATCTGGCTATTTCATGGGGTGACCAAACTTTTATAAAAATATTAAGCGAGTTTTAAAAAATTCGGAGAAAAATTCCGAAACTTATTTTTTAAACATATTTCTGTTATTTGAATTGTAATAGAAAAATACTCGAAAGAATTAATTCCCATCTAATGATATATGTTAAATATATGTATATCAGTTATCGGTGGGCATCATAAACTCTATTTCCATCGACACAAGAGCGGACCTGGAAATTATAGAAATTACAAAAGGAATGACAAACTTATATATACCTGTGGTGAAATCAATGAAAAACTGCTATATAATCATTGAATAGTTATGGTGATAATGTTGTAACCATGTTTTTTCTCTGCGTGTAGTTTATTAACCGAATTTTCCCTATTTTCATTCGTAATAAATCGTATATAAATTAAATATTTAAACCAAACTTCATCCGTCTAGTTCAGCCAGTTTATCCTCTGAGACCTAACCTGCTTTCTACAGATATATGAATAAACAAACCTAGATCTAACTGGGCCAAAAAAGTATATATTTTATTGGCTCTTAATTTTACCAAGTTACATATGGAATAATAAACATAATAACCTCACCTTCATTTTGATGGTGAGCCAAAAAAAAAAAAAAAATGATTCTTTATATATTTTGAATACCTTTCAAACATTTGTTACATTTTTGCTTATCAAATATTTCTTTATAATAAAAAGAAATATTTAAAGTAAACTTCAAACAACTGCCATTACTTCAATATCATTAAAATCGTATAACCTTGATCCATCATTTTAACTGACACCACATATCACACAAATTATAAAAGAATTTCATTTTATTTATTTTTTATTTTTTCTTTTGCATTTAATTTCATGGTGGCCATTATATTTGTGGCTGCAACCAATTGTTTGGCATAAATTTTTTCAGCATAAATCCAACACATACGAATGTTCATATAAAAACATATGAATTTATAAATACAGCTACGATCAAGTAGAAATTTTTGTGTTAAAAATTCCTTGTCCGATGGTTGGCCGCTTGCAATTAGTTACGCTCCAATGTCTACAGTGAATTTTTTTTTTTTTTTTTTCGTTGGTTGACTACTATTCATATAAAGTACTTACTACGAGAAACTGTAGTCCTAAATATAAGCTATTGTACTGATATGTACTAACTACAGAGTGGTGGATTTTAATGGATAATTTTTGTTTTTTTTTTTTTTTTCCTTTTGCTGTTATTTAGTTGAAATTATTGGCAAAAATATTTTTATCATAATAATGCCAAATATTTGCAGCCAAGTTTGAAAAACTGTTGATTAATTACAGCAAATTTACTTGCAGAGTTACTTACTACCCTTAATTTTATTAACTGTTTGTTTTTGTAGTTTATTTTTTTTTATTTGCCTTAAGTTAGCCATCATATACTTAAATACATATTTTGCTGGTTAACCAGTAACAGAAAAATATTATAATGGCAGGCCAATATTTTTAATTTATTATTTTCAGTTTTAGTTTGTTTTTAGTAGACTATATGCACATAGATACATATATTTAGTATGTATATGTTTAGTATATAGGGATGTTTGTAAATAAATATATGTTATTTGATATAAACTGGCTGACCATTTAAATTTTATATGCATTAATTCAACGCTTCAAGCTGGCGGCTGCTTAATTGGTCTTTATCATTTCAGAAGCAAAAAATAGTGAAATATATTTCACTTTTGAAAGATATTGGGTATTTATAAAAGTTACTCCTTTCTTTGTTAAAAAATGTTGGCAAAATATTTTGCTATATATGAGGCACATTAATTGATCAGATGAAATGGTAACGATTAAAATTTTCCTCATTTTGCACATTTTTAGTGTCTCAAATTATTTGGAAAAATATTCATTTTCTAAATATCTAGTGGGCCACAAAACCCAACAACTTAAATCATAATTCAGTGCTTTGTTAAAATTAAATCGATTCCTTTAACCATATATTTTTTTTTTAAATTAGTTGATTTGGAAATTGATCTTGTTATAACAAGATAATATATACCCAGCAAAAAAAGAACTGAAAAGGCTATGATTTTAACATTGTGTTGTCATTGNTCCTGTACATTGCTTTGAGGATAAAGAAAAGAGTAAAAAAAGTTTATCTACAGTTAAAAATATATTTTACGCTAGAATTTTGAATTTTTTTGTTTTTAACATTGACTTTATTTACTTTTCCCGAGAATAAGTCCTTATAATGAGAATAAACATATTTATACCCTAACCACCAAAGGTGTTGGGGGTATTATGTGTTGTGGCAAATATTGTAAAAGCATAGATAAAATTTCTACACCCACTTAAAGTATACCGTTCGACTCGAATCAGCTTTTGAGTCGATTTAACGATGTCCGTCCGTCCGTCCGGTTTGAAAAGTACAGGGTCGCAATTTTAGAGATATTTGATGAAACTTAGTGCATATACACAAGGATGAGCTTTGATTTGGTCATGATCGGTCCAATTATCACCTAGCCCCCAATACAAATGATTCTCGCCGGAATACAGTCTTTAAAACCCAAAAAACTAAAAAAAAAAAAAAATTTACCTTAAAAATTGAAATATTTTATAAAGTTTGAATGTAAAAAAGTTTATTAGCATAAATCTATGATGCCCAAATTTTCATCAAGATCGGTCCAATAATTACCATAAGCTCCCATATAAGACCCAATTTCGGGAAAATACCAAAAAAGTGCATAAAAACATGTGAATCTTAATATCGACGTAATATTATTTTTTAATTTTCCACTTAATACAGAGTATATGGTCCATAAAAAGATTTTTTGGTAATAAATACTGTAACGCTGGACAATATTCAAAATAAGAAAATATTATCGTACACTCACTAAATATACTGTCGAACTTTTTCAGAATCACTTTTTGAGTCGAACATTCCGTACCGTGCTGTCGGTTGGCTTTTTATCCATGGCAAACCTTGAACAAAGTACAGGTCGCAATTTTAAAAATACTTTGATGAAATTGGCACAAATTATTATTTTGACACAGGACGGAGTCTATTGAATTTAGTCATTATCTGATTACTACTTTCACCTAGCCTCAATGGCAAATGTCCTTTCCTGAACTAAAACTCAATTCCATACTAACTTACCTTAGAAATACAAATCTTTTTAAATGATTTTAACACAAATAAGATTCTATGCAACTTACATAATCCGTATGCTAAATTTTCGTGAAGGGGTCGGTCCATATCCATAACCACCATTTTGAAAATTCACGTTAACTTGCAAAAATCCATAGACATTTTTAGGCATCAATATAATTATTCTTTAAAAATAAAATTTTTGTAATTATAGGCAATGGTGTAGGGTATCATATGGTCGGTCTTGACCGACTATACCTTCTTCTATCGTTTCTCTTTAATAAATGGTTAAGATTGGTCCAAGATTGGTCGAAAATTTCAAATTTATTAAAAAGAAGTGTAATTTTTATCGAACTTTTTTAAATTTATTGCTGATATTTTATCAAAAAATAAATATAAAATAATTTTTATATTATTGTTTTAAGGACATATTTTTCTGCATTGTATTAAAATTTAATATTGATAGCTTTGTTAATATAGATTTTCTATAAATTTAAATATTAGTTTTCTTAACACAATAATTTTAAAATTTTTTATCAATTTAATAAAAACAATTTGTTCTAATACTTTAATATTTATATATTATATTTAAAATTATAACTTTTTCAACGATATCAAATAATTAATATAAAATTGGTGTAACTTTTGAACCGTTATTGCTGAGGTATTTTCCAACTGTTTTGGAGGAGCACAAATTTTTAACTGCTCTGGGGACAGGAGAAGAATCTTCGAAAGTGGTCAACTCATAATTATTTATTATATAACATCCGTACATATTTCGATGGTAATCCTCCCTGATCCCTGAAACTTCTAGAGATTTGTTTAATTTAAAGATCAGCTTTTACACTTCCAAAGCAATAGAATAATGTAATAAATGCTACAATAGGTTCAAGTTCACAGTGAGACAATTTTATATATTTTAAACGAATTTAAACCTTTGAGAAAAAAAATGGAACAAGTCAACAAAATTGAAAATTATCCCTCGCCTGCCGTTGCAATTGTAATTTCATCTATTCATATAAATTCAACTAAACAAAGTATAAGACTATATGTACCAGATGTCGCCGGTAATATGCGCAATATTTATCTTTACGATTGTTTATATTCATATTCGTTTATATAGAAATGTAAATTTTCATAAACAGTTACATATTTTCAATGGAAGACTTTGTAACAAAACTGTTAGTTATTTTCCTTTAGTTTGTTTGTTGTCATTTAGTTGGCAACAACTGCATAGACAAAGACAAAGTTGTTTTATAAGTTTTTATTATTTTATTTCTTATTTAAGTAAAATTTCTTTATTTCTTTTTATTTGGCATTTTTGTTAGACTTTTGTTTTCTCTATCATTTGGTTGTAAGAACTTAAATAAAGTTTCTTTGGAATAAAAATTACTTTATGACACTTAACATTTTAGTGTAGAAAACTATGAGACAAAGGCTATCAATTGTATCAGGAAAAAAAAAGTTGCAATTTTTATTATTATTTGTGGATGTAACTTTAAGGGCAAATGTTGGTCAATATAAAAAAATATTATAATTTAAGGAAAACTAAATAATTTTATTATTACTCAGGCCTTTTTTATCCTTTCCAATATTTTACTGTCATAAAAGAAAACACCTCTTCCATAAACCAAATGTCAATGTCAATTGTTTTCTTTCATTTATTTATTTTGTCGGCGGCCCAGTGATTAGTGTCATGCGAACAATAAATATAGTACATGGTATTACTCTTCCCCCTTTTCTTGTTTAGTGTCAAACAAATGAAAGCAGCAGCAATTTACCTTATTAAAACTGACAATAATTTTGACAAGCTCATGCTAAAATATCGACAATGATTATTAACAAAATAAACATACAAAACGAAAATTTGCCCAACAGACACAAATATGTACATAATAATGATAAAAGCAACATAATCGAAGAACAATAATAATTGTTCTTTAAATGACTGAATGTGAGAAATCCTATTGATTACCAATAAACTATAATTATCCCCTAACAATAATAAAATGTTTGCAGAATACAAAAGTGAAATGAAACTTGTCTTTTTAAACCACCACTCTCAACAGGATCATCATAATCAACACAATTATCAGAATACAGAAGGTAGCAAACGGGGGAACATTGACAGTTTAGATATAAAGGTTTGCAATAAATAAAACAAGAAATTTTGAATTGCAAGGGATGTTTGCAGAGATGTCATGCAGAGAAGATACAAGTATTTAATTTGTAAAGGCATTTAGAGCAAAAGAAAGGTGATAATTTACACTTGAAGAAATTTTTTTCGAAATAAAAATATGTTTGTACACTAGCAGATTTAAATATTTTGATTACAATGAAGAGAACTGGATTATGTGTACGAAACATTGAGACAAAATTGGATAGAATATAATACTCTTAAGTGGATGAGCTGGTTCTAAACATGCTGATGAGGAACTTCGAGGATTCACTTTGGATCAACAAATATGTTTTTTTGATTATACACGATTTCGTGTGGTCCACTCCTAAAAATAACCTAACAAATGTAGGACTTGCAAATAAGTAAAATAAATGAATTTAGTGATAGAACAGGCGAATTGGGTCAATTTCATTGTTTGAAATATGTTTCATGAATTAGACCCTAATATGTAGTGAGAACTCAAAAGGAATCGGAACTAGTGGTATTAAACCATACACGTGGACTCAAAAACTAAAGCCAAAATAATTTTTCGAAAATTTTTTTTGCGAATTATGTCTGTATATGTTTACAGTATAGATAATATATTTTGAAAGGGATTACGAATGTTGAACAGTGTGTGATTCAAAAAATAATAATTATGCAGTTTCGAAACGGCTGTTCGGATTTCCATGTAATTTCAGATGGTTATAGTAGAAGTCTAAGTGAGTTAAAATTTTCAGCCTGGATTATATAGAATCACGGGGAACGAGCCCGTAGGATAACAAATTTGGAAACCTCGGGTATGCAATTTTTAAAAATGGTACTGGTTTCTAATACTTGAACCGATTTCAAAGACTTTAATATAGATAGATCCTGCTAAGCTAGAAATCGATTCAGATGAAGGAAACAGGTTTTCAAGCTTGTTAGCCTGTGAACTCAACCCCTGGAGATCCATATGGTCCAAGCTCACAACTTAAACTAGCCTGTACATCTACTATCACCCAGTGATTATATTATTTCCATAATTATTTGTTTTTATTATTTTTATTTTTTATCGTATTGAAATTTGTCGAAGTGTATTTTTTATTGTATTGTATAATAAATATTTTAAAATACACATAAAAATAGTCATGATAATCACATTAATCATACAATTGACAATTGTACAATAACTGTAAATGGTAGTTATATATTAAACAATGACTCTTTTACAAAATGTTAGGGGCGTAACAAATTGAAGAAATGTATTATTGGAAATATATCAATTGTTTAACATTAAAGGGTTGTTTCTAAACTAAGTATTTTAAGTGGTGATCCTTAAATAGTAATAACATAACATTTTTTATATAGTTTTTCAGTTTTCAATAAAATTGTCATATAAAAACGAGAACAAAAGCCCCGCCATATGATACCCTATATCATTGCCTATATGTACCAAAAATTCGGGAAGGGGACCTATATTTGTATTAAGTGCAAAATAAAAAAATACTAATACAGAATAAAATTCTGAATTAGTATTAGTAGTTGATAATAAGATTCACATGTATTTATGAACCTTTATGTGATACCCATAATTGGGTCTTATATGGGAGATATGGTAAATTATGGACCGATCTTTACAAAATTCATTTTTATTTGTAGAAAATTTATTTGTGTCGAATATTAGGATGATACTAACATTTTTATGGTAAAAGTGATTTTCCAAAGACAAAGACGAATGCCGTGAATTTATGAATTTATGCTCACATAAAATTTATTTGTGTTAAATTTCATTAAAATGTTTATATTTTTAAGGTATTTATAACTGCAAAAATAATGAGCCGATCATGACCAAATTCAAAATGTTGCGTTCATGTTTAAAAAATATATGTACCAAATTTCATAAAATTATCTTTCAAATTGCGACCTGTACTTTTTACACAAGCTTTATATAGACGACCACCTTTGCTGAAGTAGGGTATAAATATGACGAAACCCCCACAGTGGAGCAGAATCGAATTTTTTTGGAAATCTTTAACTTCTGATCGCCTGGGTGAATTTTCATGAAATTTGGTACAAGCGTAGCAGAGGAGTGTACAATATTAAATTTGGAGCGGGGACACAACAAACCCCTTAAGGGCGGAGCGTAGGGGGCTCAAAGTTAGGTACCTCAGATATAAAAAATGTTTGATCGCTTCCTAAATGTTTGTTTCTATTTCGATTTCAAATATATTTATATATTGCTGTAGGCCCTAATAATACCTATTTATCTCTTATAGTTTTGAAGGTATTTGCGTTTGAATTTTTCCATAATTTTGCATGTCCTTGGTCCATGTTTTCCTAGTATTTCCACCCGTTCTTATTAGCTTTTTTCTTAACTAGTTAAATAACAAAATTATCTATTGAATAAAAAATTTAAGGCCGATATCTTTACCGAGACCAATTTGACGATTTTTTGTGTTTTTTTAGCCGAAAAAGTATTTACACTCCTTTTTCTCTAAAATAAAATTTTCTTTAGCAATATATCATATTTTTGCATTTTTCTGAAAGGTAGCTTCACAGAGATAAAGATGAAAGACAAACCCAATAACTCAATTGGTCATGGTATACACCATCCTGAATTCGACCCATTGTATATGAAAGATTTGACTTCAGGCTATATTTTCTCAAATCTATAAACCTTATTTACTCAAGACTATATTTTCTCAAAGCAGAAATCGCCAAACGTAATATATTTCAAGAATCTTTAAAATCTACGGGACTTCGGAAAAATGTGGATTCTATGGTGGAAAATGTGAAAAAAAAAAATTCTTGTGATTTTTTCTCCATTTTTTTTTTTTTGGAAATTGTTATAAAAATCTTAACATTTTTTTCTATTATAGAATCGAAACTACGACACTTTAAAATTTAATAAGTACTAGGATATAAAAAAACGAGAGAAGAAGGTATAGTCGGTCAAGACCGACCATATGATACCCTACTTAATACTGTTTTGTTATAGAAACTCGAAACTTACGAACTTAGTATCCTCATTAATATTAAATTTATACTTATCGTATCATTAGAAAATTGTATTTCAATAAATTTCTAAATTGTAGTAGAATCCCATATTAAAATCCTCATAAGAATATTTCAATAAATATCAAAAATATTTTATGTAATTAGTACCAAAAATAGGTACGATTTTTACCCCTTAAACGTTTGAATTTCTAAAAAGTACCNNTGCTCAAATTTGCACCTCTCACCAAAATGATTATATCAATTACTAAAAATTATAAAAAAAAATCATAATTAATAAATTAATTAAATCAATCAAGTAGATGAATGAATTAAAAATATGTATAGCAAAAGAATCATACCAAAATTTATTTTTTATTTTA
>MINK01189972.1:0-24345 GCA_001735545.1 Phormia regina | reverse complement strand
ATCAAAAATCGAGTTTTATATGAAAAATATAAAAATTGATTTTAAAGCTAAACCAGCAGCCAAACCAGTTGGTAAATTTTGGTACAACCTATTATACATATTTCCCTATATATATTTAATATTTTATTTTTATTAACAATATAATATTTTTTATATTTTAATAATAAGACTTTTATTACGTGATTTCAATTTCCTTTTAAATGTTGCTATAAAATGTAATATTGCTTTTTACAAAATTTACCATTTTGCAATTAATTTCTCACTAATTTTGTACTCTATTCGTTCTAAGAATACAAAATTGCTTTTGTGAATTTGCAAAAGAATGTATATTTCTGGAAAAATTTTTTCTAACTAAAAGCAAACGAATACAAAAATATTCGTGTCACTTGAAATGTTTACATTTGTTGAGAAATTTTTAATTCTAACATCAAACCACTACCCCTTACATGGTCGTACATATTTTAAAGCTTACAGTAATGTGCATAATAAAAGCAATGACAATGATAAAATAAAGTTTAAAAAAAGTGTTTTTCATTTGTAATGAATATAATTTTAAATCTCTAAATAACTTTAAAATTTTACTAGGAATGTTGTACAAAATGTTATTAAATTATTGACTAAACGCAAAGAATATATTTCTTATTGACTTTGGTTTTTAAAAACTTTGATTAGAATTTTGAATGTTTCCATTTTGACTTCAAAGAAAATTACAAGAGAACACTATTAAAAAACATTATTAAACAAATATTTTTCTAAGTCAATTTTTTTTTTATAACACACAACACTGTCCACATGAGGAGGACACACAATATACAAATAAAAAAAAAACTTCACTTGAATTGGCATAAAAACAACAATACAAAAAAAAATATGAAATAAATTCCATACGTATATATGTATTAAACTATAGCAACCGTATGCGAGACTATATAACCCGAATAAACAAACTAATAAAAATACTAGATACAACGAAATGAAATGAAATATTCAACAGAAATGGTTTTTAAAGAAATAGAAAATAAATATTGTTTGTTAAAAAGAAATGTTGTGTTCAAATAAAACATATTTTTTTTTTACATAGAGTTAAGATAATAAAGACAACAACAAAATAAATTGTATCAAAAAAAAGTTAAATAACTACAAAATATAACAAAAAGAATACAATTGTTTTATTTAATAACTTATTTACAAAGTTTAGCAAATAAAAGGTAAGAATACTAAAAAAAAAATAAACTAAAAAGAAACATACATATTATAAAGAAAAAGAAAGATACTAATAAATGAAAGTTAAATATTTGCAGTTTATAAAGAAATTGTTTTAAATCAAATGAAATATAAATAACTGAAGACAAGGATTATGAAATCAACTAAAGTATAAGTTTATGGCAAAATATCTGTAAAAAGAAAAAAGAATTAAGGAAGAAGGGTTTTAATGAAATGTCTATATCGAAAATACGAGTAAAATCGGCCGTTATAAAACAAAATGACAAGACTACTAAAGACACAACAAAAAACACAACACTACCACTTAAGGGAACAACTAATCCATCATCAACTACAACAACAACCACAACATCATCAGCGGCAACTACAGCAGCAGTTGCAGGACCAACAACATATGGAACATCATCATTATCATATACTAGGGGCTCACCCAAAACCAATGACCAAAATAAAGCCAAAATATTATCATTGTCATCAACATCTTCAGCAATAACAACAAATAAACAAGGAAAAGCTTTAAACACAACAACAACAGCAGCAACATCTGCAGGTATTTACTACACCATTTTCATTTAAAATTTTTTTTAGTTTGTTTTTTAAAGTGATAGATACAATTTGCCCTATAGAAATTACTAGGCCGCAGGTTTTTTTTTTTTTTTTTTTTTGCAAAAATATAAAACTTTGGTTATTATATAATTAACTTAGATATACTCAGACTGGCGCGGATCCAACTCAAGCTTTTGAGGGAGGAAAATAGAATGATTTTTTTAACTATTTCCGTAAAATGCATGTTTAAGTATATATTTGGCATTAAACATTTTCATTTTGGGGAGGGAAATTTCCTTTTTTCCCGGAGTATCTAATATGTTGTCATATCCCAGAGTATTGAACCTAATACTAAAGGGGAAGAAGGCTATTCTTGCACTTTTTTTAAACATAGTAAAACAATATTAGATTTTCGAGATATCAAAGGAGCTTTAAACAATAACACTCTGTATTTGAATAGACTGAACATGAATTATTAGTTTACCCAATGGGTTCTTTGATATGATTATAAAGCATAAAGGGTCTGGAGAAAGTATTACGAAAAAGAACTTATTGTAATATTTATTAATGTTAAACAAATCTCCAAGATTGCAACTAATACTCTTAATACCCCTGCTCATTGAACTGTTATATACATTTGAAAAACATCTTGGGCGATATCAAATATTGTAAACCTGTTCTATTTTTGACAGAGATTTTATATTTCAATATTATTATTAAACCTATGCACTAGAATGACTCTGTTTGAACTTTAAACGAATGGATATAACTCTGTAGATGAAGGTCTTGGTATGGGTTTTTATTACTATCTGTAAGAGCAACGGTTCTCAAATGGGGGTACGTGATCCAAAAGGGGTTCGTATGAACATTCCTGATTGATTGAGAACTTTTAACATCATATTATAGATTCTTAAACTGCATTTTATTTGTATATACGTACTTTGGGATTTTAGAATATGGAGACTGGACAAAGAACTCACGAAATTGAGCTACATAAATTTTAAAAAGCAAATAACTTGAAAAAAAGTATATATAAAAGTATTTAAAATCGGAACTGAAACAACAATTTGGTAAGCGATTAAAAATTATATATGTCAAAAGAACCCTCTCTGCTATGCATATACCAAATTCGTATTCGAATCGAAAATTTTAATATTAATTTTGAATTATTTTCTCTACAAACATTTTGTATTATTTTTAATGTTGTAGAAGGTCAACTCCATCGCAATATCAAAAAGGAGTCGCGAAGCAAGATCTTGTGAGAATCCCTGTGTTAGGGCAATTGATTTCTTTAGATTTTTGTATTCTTCAAGCTAAATTCTAGGCTGTTTAAAAATTATTAAATATATAAGTAACCTGTATTACACTGAGAGTTCTAGTTATTATTTTTTTTTTTGTTAATATATAGATCCCTTTTACTTCATGAAGTGCTCTTTCATCTTGCAAAACGATCTTACAATTCAGAGGCATAGCTAAAAGTGGAAATTGTTAAAGCTGTGAGAGATTAATTCCTATATGACTTCTGGAATTTAAATAATTTACTTCCTAATCACTTCTATTAATCAATAATTCAAGATAGTCAAGGAATAAATTGGAAAAAATATGATTTTAGTGGAAAAGAAAGATTTCACATTTTCAACATTTTTATCTATAAAAATATTAAATGATACCAGACGGTGTATAAAAGAACATCTTTTAATAATATATATTTTAGCTAGCACTACCTTATAGATTTCCTTCCTAACAACATGTGTGGCAATTGTTTCTAGAACTTCGGAAACCATTACCAGCTGTATTCCAAGGATTATATTCTATCTGATTCGAGTAACAGCAGGGTCATATGTGAATGTCTGGTTCAAAACACTTTTCATACTGATCAATTATGTTCAGCACACGTCTCTCACGATCGTCCCACCATCTTTTAGCAGCGCATAATAGATTCCATTTAATATAGAACCATACTTGTGTGCAATGAACTCAATTTTCAAGCTTGTTTGAGCTTTCGATTATAATAGTAATTTTAGATAATTTCAAGTATTTTTAAAACCGATAAATTGTTTGATTGATCCACTGTTTATTATAAAGCACTATGACTTTTGCAAAGTTTCCCTTTTCAGACGTTTTTTACCCAATGAAATTGCCGCTTTTGAATCGCCTAAATAAACCTCATTTGAATCCAAAATACGATAATTATAAAATAATACACTAAATCCTCTTAAATATGCTTACATTCCTCGGAATACAATTAAGTATAACACTATTTTTTATTTACCTCATTGGGTTCTTTGATTGGCTTCAACCACTTATTCTTCTTATTTCAACATCAAAAATAAACGAATTTATGTTAAATTTTAGACCTTTCCACGGAAGATTTAAAAAGATTTAATAGAATCTGTAATTTATCAACATCAAAAATAAACGAATTTATGTTAAATTTTAGACCTTTCCACGGAAGATTTAAAAAGATTTAATGGAATCTGTAATTTATGAGGAATGAATTTGAACATAGTTTAGAGTTATTGTGCAGTAAAGTGAATCTAAGTTTGGTCATTGTTCATTGCTTTATGATGGGGAGTTCACATACTCTCTAGTATTTAGAACGAAATCGTTTTAAGTACACCACCACTGATAGGAATCGTTCAATGAACAAAGGAACCTGAGACAAAGTTCTTTACTAATAACTCTAAACTTTACTAATAACTCTAAACTTAAAGGAGGAGTAAGTGAAACTTCTTTTAACTGAAGTTAATTTCGAGGTGTTTTTTTATACTGATACCCATAAAAAAACCAGAGTTTAACATTTCGTTGAACTAGATTTTATTAATCATGTATTTTAGTAGTTTTTAAAACTTCTATTCTTCTATTTGCTGAAAAAAGATTTTTTATAACTTAAATCTTAAGTAGAAATGGTGTAGTAATTTTTATAAATTTTTTTATTACATTCAGTTCATTCATCAGCAACCACTCCAGTAATATCATCATCATTCCTAGCAACAACATCAACGACAAACACAGCATCAACAACAATATTACCTCAAACAAATTTGCTTAAAATAGAACCATTTGTTCCTAGTCTTACAAATCGACCACAAAAAACTATACGTCGTTCTTATAGTACTTTATCGAATACAACTTTAAAGAAACATCAAATACAACATTTAAATAAAAATTTTGTTAATCAACTAGAAATACAACATCAATCAAAAACTCTTAATAGCGCAAGATTCACTGGTAATAATAGCAAAATAATAAATAATGGAATTAATGGTTTACCCAAAGTCTTAAGACAACCAACAACATTACGTCGTAGGCCAGCCTTAAGGGGTCCCATAAATCGTCAACGTTCCAAATCAACATCATCTTCAAATTCTAACTCAAATCGTCCCATAACAGCGGGTGTTGCTGTTAATGCTACACCTAAGTCGGGTACACCTTGTGGCTCACCATATTCAGCCGTAGTAGTACAACAACCGAATGGCATCTGTCGCATACAACGTAATGCTAAGGAACAAGAAAAATTACCAGATCGTATCAATTACGATAAACGTGGTCTAACCGCGATACCTATATTTGAAAATGAAACAAATCTAAGATTGTTATCTTTGCAACATAATCTCATAAATACATTTCACATACCCAAAGAAAAAGATGAAGCAGAGGAACAGAAAATGGTAACAGCTGAAACGGAAACAGCCACCAGAGAACAAGTAATTAATGGCATTTCTTGTAGAAGTGCAGAGCTAAATATTTTAGGTAACCAAGCACATCAACATCATCAACATTTTTACCATAACAAACAAAGATTACCGTTGGCTGTGGCCAAACCAAATGTAGAACAATTGCAACCACAAGTACCTGGCCAGTTGATGATGTTGCCTTTGAATACATCACCCCATATTCAGCCACATCCACATCCACCCCTAACAAATCCCATGACTTTTGGTAACTATATATTGCAACGCAACAAATTGCTGCACAGATCTATTAATATGAACAATTGTCAAATGAATAACCACAAAAAAAGCAACAACTTGCAACATCCGGCTCAATTACGTTTTGGCATGCGTAAATCCAAAAGTTTTGTTAGTAACTTAAATTTACAATTTAATTTAAACAAACGTTCTATACAAAATCAGAAAATGGCTTTATTACGCAAAACCGATGCTATGGGAAATTTAAAAAGTTTTGATTCTTCCACCAGCAACATAACAACAGATTCCACCCAATCTACTTTATTAACAACTGAAGTTGATGAATCTTTGGTGGAAGATGGGGGTGAGGAGGAAGAAGAAAGACGTTCTGCATCATACTCTCCTTTGGCAATTAAAAACAAACAATTAGTGATAACTTATGGTAATATCTTTCAAAACTTGGTCTTTTTAGATTTGTATGATAATCAAATCGAAAGAGTCTCAAATCTAGATGGTCTACCAGCCCTAACAGTACTTTTGCTAGGAAAAAATCGTATATCTGATATCTCCGGTCTTAGTTCTTTGAAATCAACACTACGTGTCTTAGATCTACATGGCAATAAATTATGTTCCATTTCTAATAAAATCAATTGCCTTAAAGAGTTAAAATCCCTTAATTTAGCTGGCAATCAAATACGACAAATTAATCACAATGATTTTATGGGACTGCACAATCTTAAGGAATTAAATTTGAAACGCAATAAACTAAAACGCATCAATGGTTTTCAACATCTACTGGCATTAGAACGCTTATGGTTGTGTCATAACGATTTACACAAAGTGGATGATATGTCATCAATAGCTAAGGCTCAAAATTTAATTGAAATAACCATAGAAAATAATCCTCTAACATTGGCCGGCGATTGCGTTTCATTTTTGGTAAGTTACTTGCCCAAATTACAAACACTTAGTCAAATGCCCATCACCGAACAGGTGAGAAAAGCTGCCATGTCGTGGCGTACAAATAAGGAATTATCTGAGGCTAATAGCAATCTTAGCAACAAGGAAGTATTCAATATTATACGTAGAGAAGAAATTATATCAAATGCTCGAACAAATTGGGAACTCTTAAGGACACAACAAATGTTGCAGAGTAGTTTAAAACAACAAAAGGCTGCAGCCGCTGCTGCTACAAATAAATCAAATAGTGAATTGGAAAAAATAACTGAAACTAATGAAAGTAATTATGAAGAATTTATCAAATTACCACCTATTGAAAATCAACAAAATAATGGAGAATCTTCTAATAATAAAGATATAGAAGAAGAACGTTCATCTTCTGCTTCTAGTTTGGGACCAAATGTAAATTCATCTTCCAGTTGTTATAGTTCACAAGATGAAGATGATGATGGTGGAGGGGTTGATGGGGTTAAAAGTAAAGCGGATAAACCAACATTAACATCAGCATCATCAATGAAATCTAAAAAACAAATGGAAAATATTATAAATCATGCATCATCAACAACTGACAATAATCATCAGGATCAACATCATTCATCTCATTCATTGTCTAAGGTAAGTAAGTCACTTATGAATGCATGTTACTAACGATTAAGTACACTGTTAAAAATTTTTATATAAGAAGGGAATTAGTTAAATTCCGAAGATATGTAATTAAATATTGTATTTATTTTTAATTTTAGTTATAATTCTCTTTTTGAAGCCGTAGGAAGCAAAAATAGGGACAGATTTTCTAAAACATTTATTTATTCATATATTGTTTCAACGAATAGAAAAGATAGAGTTCAAGACATAATCCAGCATTAAATTTAAAAATTAAAGAAAGAAAGATAACACATGATTAGTATCCTTCTCGTCATTAAAACGTCCATATAGGTCTCACATAAGTCACTAATAATCTAAACATTATATATGCATGTCATGTCAAATTCCTTAAAAGACGTTGCTCCAAATTTATCTATTTCATAGCTATTTTCTATTCAGCTGTGAGACAGCAAAACTTTAAAGAAAAGATAGTTTAAGAGAAAGAGAGAGATACGTTTCTTTGAAAAGAAGAGTAAGGAAACAGCAAATTCAATGAAGTCTGGATGATTAGAAAAATCGAAACATTGAAATGTTATAATCTTTCACGAGTCTTTAACATCCTAAGCTTTCATTTCATATTTGTCAAAATACTTATAATGTCCAGTACATTTTTAACGTGTATAAATCTCATATAAATATTAGCATCAACTTATAATTTAACAAAAATAAGAAGAAATTAGGACACCAAAATTTATGAAGATACACCCAAATTTAATCGTAACACCCACATAAGGTTCACTCCCGAGATTTGCCTTAAACTGCTTAATATTTTCTATATAAATGTTATTATCTCCGTACAATAATATGTTACTATTATAAACAAATTATTTTAATATTTAACACATGCAAGACCCCGCTCCAGAATAGACTATATCTTTGTACTTATTTTAATTCCTTTTAGATTCCTAATAATAATAATAAATCATAGACGAAGGACTATGACTTTCTGCTTTATTTACCACATAAAAAGTTCGACTTAATAATTTCAACAACTTTCTTCTTTCAGTGCAATAATACAATTACAACCCTAACAACACCAAATACCACCCCAACATTAGCAGCAGTTAGTAGTAGTACGAGTAGTAACAACTGTGCACCCACTTTAAATTTACAATTTCCTATGGAAACTAACAAAGTGTCAGCTAACCAACAAAATCAAGCAGTCACATCAACAGCAACATCCGTATCATCTTCAATATCCTCAATACAAACAACAGCAACAACAACAACGACGACGACTGCAACAACAGTATCATCTTCTTCAATGGCAGTAGTTACTCCAGCATCAGCTACATTTACTAATCGCTATATGACGGGTAGTTTAATGAGATCTCAAACAATTGTGGGTACAGTAACAGGTGCAGGTGGTGTTAACGGTGGTTTTGGTGGCAATGGTGGAGGTTATACAAACGGATATACGGTTAAAACAAATACCGTTGCCACAGCGAATAACATACGTTACCAAAGTAAAATGAACCCTAATGCGACCACTCAAACAGCTGCAATAACCACACTTCAGCAAACAATAACAACAGCAGCATCATCAGAAATAGCAACAACAATGACGACTACGACAACAGGTTATTCTATTGCAAGTGCAATAGCTAGCAATAACAACAACTATACTAACAATAGCTTAATGGCATCATCTATGAATGGAAACAACAATATAAGCTTAACATCGAATACCAATAAGACTTTGGTTACAGGAGCCTCTAATAGTATTACAGCACATACAATAACACATGCTGCACAAACAGCAGCAGCAACAACAACAACTGGTCCCTGTGGTGCCACTTCAACTAAATTAACAGCTATTGAAAGGGAACGCGAGCAGGGTGGCGACTATTTGATCGAAATTTGTGGTCGTTATTTAAACATTTATGGTCAGGGTGCTTTACGTTTCATTGACAAACAATGGAATCCCACAAAAGCTAATGATGTTCATACCTTAAATTTCAGCTACATAAATTTCAATAATATTGCCTCCATATTGGGACGTATTAAGGTAAGATTTGTTCATGCTGAGAATTTCGTATTTCGTGAGACAAACATCAACTGTTTGGGTCAATTGAATGCATTAGCTGAACTGCAGGGTATAACTTCACTCAATATAGATGAAGAAGGTAATCCCATAACCAACAAGGACTTGTGGCGTCAATATGCCATCTATCGTCTATCGCATTGGGGTCTTAAATCGCTCAACAATATTGAGGTAACTTCACAAGAAATTGAAAAAGCCAATGCTATCTTTGCAGGTCTATCGGATCTTATACTCTGGTCCATGCCAGATACTATGTTACAACCATTACTAACACGCTTACGTTTAGATGAATCTTGTACGGCTAGTAAATTATTACCTAAACAATGGTTACGTAAACCGGATAATAAATCCTTACGTCTGGTTGTCGGTAAAGAAGCTTTACAGTGGAAAAAATCAAATAATAATAATAGTGAATGTCATCACCTACCTACACCCCAGCAAGTTCGTCATCTACAAAATCAATATTATAATAATAATGGTGACACCTTAAACACAAACTTGTTGTTAAACCAAACTTTTACTTCCACATCAACCATGTGCTCAAATTCAAACTCAGTTGCTGCGATGACAACGCCAAATGTCGCTTTAACGACACGTGAACGTGGTAAAATACATTTTACCTTAATGATGGAAAATACATGTAATGCGGTTGAGAAACTACATAAATTGGAACAAATATGGCCCACCATGCTGCAGAACATTGTACGCAATACCTTATTAGACTATTCACAATTGGATGTCTACATACGTAATTTAATGGCGGAAATAATGAAGTAATATTAAATGCATATCGTGTTTATGAGACAGAGATTTAAAGGAATTTTGATTAAGGAAATTAAAGATTTTCAAATATTTTGTTAAATGAATTCTTTTCGGAAAATGCAAGGAGACAGATTAATAATTGTGGAGAAAAGATAAATCATACGTACAGTTCAAATAATGCTAAAGTAAAAAAGCAAAAGCTTAAGAAACTTAATTTCAAAAAAAAGGATCTTAATTTCAAAAAATACTCAAAAAATGTTTCAGTTTTATTTTATTATTTATTGAGTTTTACTTTTCATTTATACTAATCAAGTAACTCCTTTAAGCCTCTGCATTTGTGCTAAACACATGAGTTCAGTTGCCTGGTTCTCCCACACGTTTACATACAAGATAATATTACGTATTATACTTTTCTAATTGGTGAAATCCTACTATTACTACATTTTAGCATAATAAAGTGTTCAGAATGCTTGTTAAAATTAAAAAAAGTAAATAAATAGCATAAAAATTAAAGCCTCATAATTAAAAATAAAGGAATATACTAGACCAATTATATGTATAATAATAATTTTATTTTTAAAACAAATATTTATATTCATAACCGTATATACAAACATTATTCGTAGATAAAAATAAATTTAGAGCGATTTTTAAAAATAACACACAGTGTTTTTTTATTTTAAAGGTAAATAAGAATTTTAAATTTAATACTCGCACAAGAGCGTAAACAATATAGAAAAGTAAGTATTTTTTTCCAAAATCTTTATTCAACAAAATAATTTTCCTAAATTAAGAAAAATTACATTTAAAACCATTTTGTGTTCTTCATGTGAAAATATTACTGTTAACAAAGTGGTCGGATTTTATATTATACGAGCTGATTGATCCTGCGTTGCACGAGTTTTATTGTATAAAAACATATACAAATTAAAATTAAATTTTGTATGAAAAATATAATAACCGACATATGAACGAAAAAGTACCACAAAGTCAATTAATATATTTTAATTACTTAGAACCATGTTTGTAAATTAAAAATTGTAGAAAATTCAAAAAGTACTATCAGAATAACAAAAAAGTACCACAAAATCCCCTTTTATGTATTCACATTCATTTAGGACCACATATTCTTAATTTCATGTTTCTATGTTTAATGTAATTGAAAATTCAATATTAAGTTTGAATAAAATTTAATTTCCCGCTTTACCTTTTTTGGTACTTTTTTCTCCTGTCGAAGTATCAAAAATTCTATTTCAATAAATTTCTAAATTGTAGTAATATCCCACATTAAAATCCTCATTTGAACATTTCAATAAATATAAAAAAAATGTTTTGTGAAAAAAATACCAAAAATAGGTACGATTTTTTTCACCTTTCAAACGTTTGAATTTCTAAAAAGTACCAAACTTGTATTTCTCAGTTTTTGAAAAGTTATGAATACGACATAAATATTATCTGTATATTAATTGGTTTTAAAGATATATATGGTGTCAAAAAAGTACCAAAATACAGTTTTTACCCGTTTTCTCTCTAAAATGACTGATTTTCAAAAAAAGTACCATACACCTTTCCAATTATTTTTTAAATGAATAACGAAAGCTATTCGACTTTTTTATCATTATTAGTTTGTGAGTTATAAGGTTACCAATTTTATCTGTTTTTACCCCCTAAGCATTCGAATTTAAAAAAAAAAAAAGTCCCGTCTATGTTCCAAATTTCTTCTCTCTAGCTTCAGCCGTTTGGGCTATGGGATGATGAATCAGTCAGTCAGTCAGTAACGTTACTCTTTTATATATAGATTTGTTAGAGCATACTTTGATAGTACATTTAAATTTGCATATTTCTAAATTTTTTTTATTTGTTTTAACTTTTTTATGAATGTTCCTTTCACATACATACGTCTGATGGTGCCAACACAGTAAGAGTAGCATCTACTTAGCTATTTAGATTGAGTTCATTTAACAAAAAATCGTCATATATTTAAGAATTTTCGGATATTTTCACATCACTTGAATCATAAAAATCACTTAAAAATTAAATGAATTGAATCTTTTGCTCGAAGTTTTCAAAATCTAAGATTAACTTATAGGTTTTCCGTTTAACGTTAAATAAATGCAGAACATAAACAACAAAATTTGGGTTATCCTAAATGTTGAATTATTTTTTAAAGTGTTAAATCTACATTTTAAAATTATGTGTACACACAGAAAATAGATTGGTTGAAAAATGTTTGTATTTATTATAATTTAATAAGATATAACGAATTTTTATTGCTATTACTGAATTTAAAAGGGTTTTCATGTAGAATGTTGGTTTTTACAATTATTAAAATTAATCCTATGTGATCATTTCCACAATTTATTCTAACTATATTGGTAGACACAATTAAATTAAACTATAAAAAATATTAATCAGTAACATTAATATGGTCATCGCAATTATATAATGGTTGATGTTAATATATTTGAATATATAAAATAGATTATCGATTACAGCAGCCAATAATTCATAACAGAAATATATAAAATTCGGTTTATGTGTAAGAAAACCATATTTACAAAGCAAAATATTTATGTCTATTAATAATCTTGAATTTATATATATATACAAATTGATTTACAATGTATGTATATTCAAGATTACCTTTTCATTACCTAATATATTACCATGTATATTTTTCTTTGGTATAAACAAGCTGCTGACACCTCTTTCTAATAGAAGAAATCATATAAGGATATTATGAATGTAGACATCAAGTTCAATGTCATGCAAATAATTGCTAAGGTTTGTTTAACAAGGGTCCTTTTAAAACAACATTTAATTAAATCTTTCTATAAAATTACAATATTTATAAATGCAGAAATTGTTTTTAAGTTTCAGAACAGTATGTATCTATGTATGCAATTGAAATGTAATATTTACATAAAATTTATAAATATAAAACGAAACAAATAAAAGTAAAAAATACAAACATTTTATTTTAATTCGTTATTTCGGTTGTGACAGACTAATTATTTTGCCTTCATATTATTTGCCACTACCGAAATTATAGATAGTTTCTAAAATAATATTTTCTTCTAAAAGAAATATTATTATTTTAATCTCAATATTTATTTTTTTAACCACACACATACATCGACACATATAATGCAAAAGACCATAACCACTGGTAATTCAAATGGTTTTTACTGGATTATAATTTACTGACAAAAACTGCATCCAGTGTTACTGTTTGGCAACATTAGTCGCCATTTTCACCTTTTTCAACTACCTGGCCACTATTTTGGCCCTTTTTTAAATGGCGACTTTTTGAGACTATGTGCTAAATGACGAGAAACCAAGTTGTTTAAAATAGTTATATCGATCATTATATATTAAATTCATCAAATAAATTCATACCTATTGATTGTTTAACAACATTATAGTGATTATAAGAATCAGCGGGTACTTGTAAATAAACTGAAACTGGTAGTAAATATAAAATAACTAATAAAGTTGTGTATTCATCATATGCCGAATGATTTTGGACTATATTGAAGAAAATAAAAAGATCCGGATGAATATTTTATATTCTTATGTTATTTTTTTGAACATTACACAGCGAAGCCCTCGGAAAGTGTTTTTTTTTACCTTAAATATTAATGCCTGACCCCACGCCAAAAAACGTTGAAGGTTCTCAGTAAAAGAGAACATTTTGTCACAACTTCAAAAGTGGAAACATAAGTGCATATTTTAAACCGTTTGGAAGTTCTTAATAACTTACTTTCAAAAAAGCTGAACAAATATAAGATGAAGTTTTTAAGCGGAAAAAAATTTGTAAGTAATCATATACAAATAATAAATTTATAAATATTTAGAAGCATTTTATATTATTTAATAGGGCAAAAGTAGAGTCTTTTAAATTAAAAAATTGCTATAAAGAAACATTGTTTTAAGGGAGTACTTCTCAAAATGAAATGAAAAGAAGTAATGAAAGAATAACGTTACCCACCCATGACAAACATGGGTTAAAAAAAGAACTTTGCTGACTCTTTCACCACTAAGTATAACTTCTTCCATGGCAAAAAAAAAAAACACAATGTTAAAATACATAGCTTTTGTTCAGTTCTTTTTTTGCTGGGTAATAAAAAATAGTTTAGAAGTAATGTAAATTCGGATCATTTCCAATGAATTTAACATAGGTTTGTCATTGAGGGTGTTCTCAATTTGATATTTTTTACAATAATAAAAATTCCCAGCAAAAACTAATGAAGTTCTTCCAAAAAATAGTACAACAAATTGCATATTTTAAACTTTTTTTGGAAGCTCTAAATAATTACTTTCAAAAAAGTAAAAATAAATGAATTTTTAGCAGGAAAGAATTGTAATTATTTCTAAAATTTTTTTTAAAGTATTTCTATTATTATTTAATAGGCAAAAAATTTTATAAACTTAATTTTAAGGAAAGTGCTTCAAAACCAATGAACATGAATTATAAAAGCATAACATACTACCAATGCAACTTTTTTCGCCACTAACTGAATCTTGTAGTTTTTCTTTAAATACAATATTTTGCTTTTTGTTGTTATCAAATAAACCAATTTTAAGGAGTTTTTTAAGATTTAAAACAGTTGGCCCCTTTTTTTCAAAAATCCCCTTATATGGCGACTTTTCATTTTAAGATCCCCTTTTTTTGACACTTTTTGAAAATTCTCAACGGTAACGTCTGACTGCATCTTGGAAAAAAAAATCATACTCAATAATATCTTTCCCAAAGAATCACATCAATATAAGCTTAGTTATGCGACTAAACAACATTTAACAAAATATTACCCGCATTTNAAATCACTAAATACACTTATTTCCCTTACAATTTTATAAAAAACACATTAACTTTTTATGGTAAAACTTTTAATAAATGCATTAATATACAATTTACTGTATAAATTTTCATATTTTTTAATTAAATTTATTAAAAACTCACACGATTAAAGAATTGCCGACAATATCAACGGAAATTTAAGTAAACTACAATAAAACGTCAAAAATANNTCAAAAATAAAGAGTAAAATAGCGGCAAAATTAAAAATGAATTGTAAGAGATTAAAGGATTTGTTAGTGTAATAATATGAATAATACAAGTAATAGAATAATGTATCAATTAGCATTTACCAAATAAATACTTTTTTTTTTTTTGTAGAAGCCTCTAATACCGAACATTTTTTTTTTTTAATTATTGCATTTTTATTTAATACACAGATATAAAACACTTTCATGACAACTTTTTATTTTAATTGTCTTATTTCTTCCTTTTTTTCTTTACAGATTTCACACTAGTAGTTGCCTCTCAAGGCTCCCACTTTTAAATCACTAAATACACTTATTTCCCTTACAATTTTATAAAAAACACATTAACTTTTTATAGTAAAACTTTTAATAAATACATTAATATACAATTTACTGTATAAATTTTCATATTTTTTAATTAAATTTATTAAAAACTCACACGATCTAAGAATTGCCGACAATATCAACGGAAATTTAAGTAAACTACAATAAAACGTCAAAAATAAAGAGTAAAATAGCGGCAAAATTAAAAATGAATTGTAAGAGATTAAAGGAATTGTTAGTGTAATAATATGAATAATACAAGTAATAGAATAATGTATCAATTAGCATTTTACTAAATAAATACTTTTATAAGTAAAATTTTTAAATTAATCTTAAAAGATAATAGGAAATGAATATTTACGTAAAATAATAACTTATTTTATATTTAGATTTATATTATGAATGAATATGATTGTATGTTATCACTATACCAGGCCTTTGGTTGCTCCGAGAAAGGGCCCGTTAAGAAATACATAAGAAATCTTATTTTATTTCAATGATTGTAGGGATTTCCAAGCTGTTTAATATTAAAAAATGTATACAATATGATCTTAAGTTAGACAAACGAGGTTAAGTTGGAGAAAATAAACGCACAGGCTATATGAACATTTTATAACAAACATTAAAAATAATTAAGACAAAACTTACTATTTACCATAACTTCGCGAATAATGTAATTAAAAGATAATTTTTTCAGGATAAGGATTAGTAAAGGTAGTATTAATAACTCGTAGAAACGGATTGCAAAATTTTGAAAAAACTTCCTGAACAGTGGTGTCTTGCATTAGGCCCGTTTAGAATATAAAACCTCGATAAATAAATTTAATTTTTTGGTTTAAATATATCACTTTACTTATGATCTAATAAAGGATATATATTAAAATAATCATACAGATCTCTGCAGACTTTAGTTTCCACACAATTATGTTAAAAAAAATAAAGTTTTACTTATACTAATAAAAAAAACTTATTAATTGCATACTCACTTTTTTACTTTAAAATTAATCACAATCATTTTTTCTCTCCAATAGTTAAATTTTTCACTTCGCAAAGTGACTTTTATTTTTCGCTCCTTTTTTCTCTTTAACTTAACTAACTTAACATGCAACACCTTATAAATTAATTAATCAATCCACTTAATAATAACAACAATATTTCACTAAACAAAAATAATTTAATATTAAAAAAAAAACTTAATGCAAAGCTTCTTCATTATTTGCATTGGAAGAATTTGTTTGTTTTTCCTGTTTAACTTTATCTACATAAATGTTTAAAATCGCTTCAATGCCAGGATACAATACAAAATTAGTTGTTCGTATTTTCTTATCAATTAAGTACGAAGTTACTGAATCAGTATTAAATGCCAGATCTAATGCGTCATTATGCGTTACTTTGTCAATATGACTTCGTGGTATTTTAATGCAACAATTTTCGAAACCATTAACTTTAATGGCTAAATCCAATTGATAATTTTGATCGATTTCTGGCCACATTTGTGAGAGAACATCTTGATCCCATTGCAGTTCAGCGGCTGTGGTATTAAGACGATTTGGTGCGGTTGCAAATTTCGACCATAATTCTGAAGCGAAGTGTGGAGCCATGGGTGCTAACATAATGATTTGTGCAGCTAAGGCGCGTTCATATTGTTTGCCATAACGTATGATATGTTTGGGAGCACGCTGTTAAAAAAATAGAAATAAAAAATTTTTTAAATACGAGTCCAAAATATTTTTTAAAACCACTTCATACCCTTAAAGAATTTGTTAAACCCTGCATTTTGGAGATGGCAACACTCAATTGATGTGTATGTCTGTAATTAAACGTGGCACCTTTTACATAGAAATTTCTAGCATCGAAAAGTTTTTCATCTTCGGCCTGAAATTCATTAGAGTTGACATCGATTTGGGAATCTTCTGGGGTTGAACGCAACTCACAGAATTCATTCACCGTCAACCATAAACGTTTTTGCCAATTAAGAATGCCAGGAAAAGCTAAAAAAATAAAAATGCCAATTTAAAATTTTCAAACATTAATTATTGATTTCAATATCTTGCAGATCTAACCCCTTTCGATCACTTAAAATGCATAATTGCTTTTTAATTACAATACTTACTTGCACTTGACCAATTCCTATGAGATGTTGGCGCCACATCAGCTAATATTATTAGCCTAGTTGTATCAGTACCATATTCCCTAAACATATCGCCAGGATCTACACCATTCATTTTGGATTTAGACATTTTTTCCCAAGTCATAACTACGGGTTCTTTAGTATCCTTAAGAACTGCTTGATTTTTCTTGGCATTAATGATATCTACTTCATGTTCTTGTACATAACGTCCACTACCTTTTACACGAAATGATCTACCCATAACCATACCCTGTACCAGCAAACGAGAAAATGGTTCTGAACAAGACACCAAGCCTTGCGAGTGAAGGAAATGATTCATAAAACGTGCATAATATAAATGCAAAACAGCATGTTCCTTGCCGCCAATATATAAATCAACTGGCATAGATTGTGCTATAATATTTTTGTCAAAGATTTCTTGTTTATTGGTGGGATCTAAGTAACGTAAATAATACCAGGAACTATCAACAAATGTGTCCATAGTATCTGATTCTCTCATAGCATTTGGATTGTTACATTTGGGACAGGAACATTTCAATGATTCATGGCGATCTTTATCGAGTAATAATTTTTCTGGCAAAATAACAGGTAGTTGTTCATCTGGCACTGGTACTACACCACATTTTTCACAATGTATTATAGGTATGGGGGTACCCCAATATCTTTGTCGCGATATTAACCAATCTTGCAATTTGGATGATACTTTATAGCCACCAATTTTTAATCTTTGTGCTGCCTCCAATACGTCTTTCCTTAGTACTTCTTTATTGTGTTCCAGTGCATTAAATTCTTCATCGGCAAAGAATGAAAGACTTAAAGACTCTTGAAGCTCTTTGTCTTCATCTTTAAAACTAGGTGCTGCCAAATAAACATCACATTTATCAGCAAATGACGGTACATCACTAAAAATAACAGGCATTATAGTGCCCGTGAAGGGATTTTCTATAGTCATGTTGAACGCGTCCTCTTTAGCCTTTGCTAAATAATGCGATGTTTTCAAGACTACAAAAGCATTAGGATCTTTAAGATGTTCTGGATGCTGTGTCCATACTCTTAGAGAACTGCCCGCCGAGGTGAATAATTGGAAGCCATAACCATCACATTCTCCTATCCAATGTCTTTGTAAATTTATAATATCCCTCCAATCTCTTAATGTTGGATCATCCAATCCTTCTAAGAGCTGTTGGGCAAAAGCAGTAGTTTTAATGAACCATTGCTTTAAAAGTTTCTTCTCCACTTTGGCACCCGAACGCCAAGAACAGCCATTGGCATCTACTTGTTCATCTGCCAAAACAGTTTTATCAACCGGATCCCAATTGACTAAAGCTTCATTTTGATAGGCCAAGCCTTCCTTGTGTAACATCAAAAACAATTTTTGCGTCCACTTATAATAAGAAGGATCACAAGTGGACAATTCATGTTTCCAATCAAAGGAACAACCCAAATCTTCCAATTGTTTTTTCATTTGTTCTATATTTTTTTCTGTCCAATCCTTAGGTGCTATTCCTCTTTGTATAGCCGCATTCTCAGCAGGCAGACCAAAAGCATCCCAACCTATAGGTTGGAAAACATTTAGACCACACATACGTTGAAAACGGGCCACTGTATCACTTATAGTATATACTCTCACATGGCCCATGTGCAAATTTCCCGATGGATAAGGAAACATTGACAAAACATAAAATTTCTTATCCAACTTGTCATAGCTAAATTTTCCTTCGTTTAGTGTTTTACTCCAATGTTTTTCTATTTTATGTTTCATATCATTAGTTAATTCCAAATCCTGCAGGAAATACAAAACATACATTTAGAAGTTGCATCATACGAGAAAATTGTTGCTTATACTTACTTTGAGTTCTGTACAACTTTGTGTCAACCATCTTCTTTGGCAAATTTTGCCAACATGTTGTAGCCAATGAGATTTTAGTAAAATTCGCATTATAATTTATTAATTTTAAACAAAATAATAATTTTTGCAACTAAATTACTACAATTAACACCACCGGCGGCGTTTTTAACAAAATGTAAACAGCTGATGCTTTCTCTTTGACAACAGCTGAGTTTCGGTAGTTTTGTAAAAGATTAAAGAATAAAAGAGTTACCGTGTTTGTTAGTTAACAAAAAGCACCTTCAATTTAGGTTTGCTATAAATATATGTATAACGGTCAGGGAAATTTAATAAAAAATGCAATCTAGAAACCTTATTGATTTTTATTATTTCTTTAGTTTTATATATTTCATTAATTGTGATAAAATATAAGATACAAGTTAAATTTTTACTTGTTGTAGAAAATATCTGAAAAACTGCATTTACATTAGGAATAAAATAAGGAAAACTTTAAATTATTGGTTTTAAAGAGTTTATTATTACAGTCATTTGACCCAAAATTTATCTTTTTGTTAAACTATTTTTTTTTTCAAAAACGTGTCAAAAACTAAGGGCATCGTTGCATTATGTAGGTATTAAAAATATATATAATAATATATAAAAATGTATAAATTAAATTATATTCTTAGTTAAAAAAATAAATTGCAAATTAAAATCTAAAAAAAAACTAAAACGTTAGTAAAACAAACCACAAAATGTATTTACGCACTTCGGCACTTCAAAGCTGAGCATTTCTCATCTTTAAAGTACTTCACGCAAAAGTTTGGCTTACTGATTTGGTTCCGTTCCATATAAATTCATGTATTTTAATGTAGCTGTCAGTCGCAGTTGAAACGAAAGTTGAAATTATGTAGTTGAGCCTTAATTTATATAAAATCATTTTCTGGTTCACTTTTTTAAATATATTTTCTAATTTTAACGTTTAAAGGGCTTCAGGTTTTTGCTATTGATTGTTATTTAAAAAAAAAAAAAATTAATACGAATTGTTCTTGTCTGTAAGTTACATAAATTGTAAAAAATATATTTTATTATAAAATTTTTTAAGCTTATTTTTTTATGAAAAACATTAATGCCCACATATTTTTTTATTTTACTACAAAGATTTATGTTTTATTTAAAAGTATAATTTATTTAAAGTTTAGTTTAATTTAATAATGCCAGCTACGCAAAAAATTCTGGACTATTTGCGTTTTAACAATCAAATATATGATATTATTATGTATAATAATATGCTATAAAATATATTACTTGTTTCTCCCAATCTTTTACAATTTTAAATTGTGCAAATGCAACTCTGTATGTAAAAAGTCTTTGGTGCTACCACATGTTAATTTTTAGTTGCTTTAAAAATGAGAATTTTGTTCCATGCATTTATGAACAATTATTTTTACATTTCTTCATATTAATCCATTTATTAAGTATTTCTTTAAGTAAAATTTAATCTTAGTCACACTTTAATTCATTATTTAAATAAAAAACAACTATTTCTTATAAAAAATGAAAAACGTTTCTTCCTAAAACATCTACTAAAATCAAGGTGGCAACTTATTTTCATATTTTTTGCACAGTCGATTGAATTTTCACACAAAGTGCGGACGTAATCAATCGACGCTCCGTGAAAATTTTTTTGCAAACTTATAAAGAATAATTTAAATTATTTAAAATACTCCAGAAATATTAGAAAAAAAAACCAGTGAAAGTATAAGTGGTTCCTTATGGGTGATTCTTTGGAAAATCCCGACACTTCGGTGGAGGCAGTACAAAATGTTACCATAGTGGATTATGGAGCTTTCGCTAATTATATACGCAAAGCTGTTACCATTCTATTGCCGGAGGAAGATGTTGTGCCACCAGCATTGAATGTAGCTCTAGAGGATGTTGATAACCAAGAAAAGATTAAAAAATTCTTATCGGATCCTCAAGTACAAGCTTTGTACATACAAAGAAATTGCTTAAAAGGTTAGTAAGCAAAAAGGGAAAAATGCTAACGGGACTCTGATGAATCAAAGGTGACGCCCTTTGTTCTATTGAATTGCTACAGAATTAAATTTGTTGCATATTTTTTTGAGCAAATTATGCAAAAAAGATTAAGGGCAGCATTATATTTTCATATTTATAGATTTTTTCACATTATTTTTGTGTAATTTTCCAATTAGAAAAAGTATTACTGGTGAAAATTTTTTTCACATTTTGCTGAAAAAATTGACGTCATTTTCATTTTGATGACTCATGTGCATCTATTACTTTTTTAAAACATCAATTTTGTTCTAGTACAATTTTGTCGGTGTGTCAAAACCGGTATAAACAAAAGTCAGCTGTTATTTGTTTGTAAACAAATCAATTTAATTTTGATCTTTTACAATTTTTAACTAATAACAAAACACGTTGTTTTTGTTTACAAACAATACCATGTGCTAATATTATTTATGACGTCATAGATCGTATTAAATCCCTAGCAGTGTTGCCAGAGTCAATAGTTCATATTGCACATCTGAAACATTTAAATTATAGAAAATTTAAAAAAATACACAAAATTGTAAACTTATTAAGAATTAATTAATTTTGTAGAAAAAAAGACAAACAATTAGATTTATTTTGTCTTAGTTCTATGATATCTAAAATATACGAAATTATCCCAGCAAAAAATCACTAAAACGGAAATGTAAAATGTGGGGGACTTCAAATGACAGTTAATTTTAAATTTGTAAACAAAAAAGCAAAATCCAAATATCGGACAACTGATTTAAAAATGTAATGCATTTTAAATTTTTGATTTCTTATTTATTTGAACAAAAATAACAGTTATTTGGTGATTTTTATTTTTCGATCTGAAATAAAAGTCTCTAAAATAAATTTATATTCCTTAATAAAGCAATATTGTGTAATATCTTTTTATAAAATAAAGTTACTGTCCATTTTTTTATTCCAAATAAACTTAAAATTTATTATACAGATATATATTATCTCAAATATAATTCTTATTACAAGAAAATGAAAAAAATATTACTTAAATAACACTAGACATTTTTACTATAAAATTACCAATTAATTAAAAATAATCGCAACAATTTTTTAAATTTGAATTTATTTTTTAATTTATTTAAATCTTTTCCGGGTTAAGTTTTATGTAACGATAAATTTTTGTGATCGGTCCATAATTGGCCATAGGTGCCATATGAACCCTACTTTTGAAAATCACGTTAAAGTGCATAAATCTTATAAAAATTATAGTGTCATTGTACCTCCTTATTATTGCTTAATTTAACTGATGATGTTCGCCATAGTTTGAATAATGGTTTCCTTAGATTTGACAAAGGCGTTTAATTCTGTAGATTTCTCCATATTAATTGANNTCCATATTAATTGACAAACTAAGGAACTTCTTTTCATTTTCTAAATCTGCATGTAGACTGTTTTTATAAGACAAACGGAAAATTTGTCTCGTCAAACAAATAAATTTCAAATTTAGTTTTTGTTTTCCATACATATTGACAAGTCAATTTTTTCGTTTGTCTTATAAAAACTGGGGATTATTATTATTTATTTTTTTTTTTTCTTATGTGATAGGTCTCAATTTGTGGATATATATTCCAAAATAACCTTACCAGGCTCAACCGTATTACGAATATGATTGCTCGTTATGTATACAATGTTTCTCTTCGAACGCATATCTCCGATTAGTTGAAACAATTTTTGGTTGGTTCCTTTAGGAATTTTATTTCATATCGTAATATGTTAATGTTTTTTAAAGCTATTAAATCTGGGTGTCCAATACAGCTTCGATCTGTGTTCACCTTTTTGGCATTCTTATAGAAATCTGCAAGTTATTATTCCAAGAATTAAAGTCTCTGTTTTTGAGCGATCATTCCTTGTTAGAATAGTGAATTTCGTTTGAAACTTATGAGATATTTCGCTACTCTTTAGCTTTTTGCTGAAAAATTTGCAATTGTGACTTTTTTCTTATTTATACTACTTATGGGACTATGTAACTTTATGTTCTTTTGTTATATTATTATATATTCTCGCTGGGGTGCCGTTTGAATTGGAGTAATGAATATGAATGGAATTGATTTTTATAGTTTTTATTTAATATTTAACATATCTTTGCAATATATATTTATTACCCTAAGAAGGCTTTTTATATTACTATGAATTGAAATAAATAAATGACAGTGTAAAATTTTATGAAGATCGGTCTATAATTGACCTTAGCTCCATATAAGACTGAATTTGGGAATCACCCAAAAGTACATGAATACATGTAAATCTTAGTAATATTCTGCTTTAGTATTTTTTATTTTACACTTAATACTTGTATAAAAAATTTCAATTTCAATTTATAAAAATTACAAAATGAATCTTTGTTTGTAAAAATAAAAATCACAAAATAACTTTTATTTATGGTCAGAAATTTCAAACAGAAAATTACAATTATTTTTAAATGGAAAAATAAAAATCAGAAAATAACTGTTATCTTCGTATTTTTATAATAAAAGTTTTATAAACAGTTATGGTCCCTAATAATGATATATGTACGTATGTATATACATTGTGTAGATTTTATAGAGGAAATCATAGATCAGTTTTAAATTATGTTGGCCAAATTTTGGTGTAAAAGTTATCAGAAATTGTTCAATCATATATTTTACTAAAAATTTGTATTGATTTTACATTATTTTGGCTTTAGAAAATAGAAATTTTGAAAAACGTAAACCACACAGCTTAAATAATATTCAATAAAAATATTCATCATAAATTTATAGGTGAACACGGAAAAATCTACTCATGTAACATTTACCTTACGTAGAGGATACTGTCCAAATGTATCCCTAAATAATTGCGACATTCCACAAAATGATAATGT
>MINK01189964.1:0-10751 GCA_001735545.1 Phormia regina | reverse complement strand
CATATTTGTTTAATATTTCGAAAAAGTTTCCATTGTATTGTCAACCACTGTATATATATGAACAACATTTTGATGCTTTTCTTTCCTAATCGTAGTTATCTGTTAGAATCTGATGTATATCAGTGATTAAAGTATTAGATCATTAAACTTGCGATCCCATCATACGATAGACTAATTTATTACCAACTAGACGATCAACGCCAGATTTTAGCACGACAAAGTATTTTTCGGTAGATCATCGAATTTGCCAAACGGATTTGTGTTATTATAAGGTACTGCTAAATTTAATCAAAATATTCCTATTTTTACGGCAAATTCCAATAATTTAAAAAATGTGTCATTTTTTATATTTGGAAGTATTATTGCTTTTGATGTGCACAAGTTCTTACATAAAACCAACGTATTTTCTACATAGAAAAATAAAAATCTAAAGTACAAACTTCTAGTACCCAAATATGTAAATATATTTATGAAATAAGTTTTGTTTTAAATTTATGTTATTGTTTTTTGAAATCGTAGTTTTGTTGCTTTTGTTCTGCACAGTACAGTAAGTAAAATTATGCTATTTGCTCCATACATTGTGATATAACTCGAGACATTTTTATCCTGTTTTGGTAAAAAAATAACAAGTATATTTTAATCATCTACAAGATCTTAAAAATTATTTTGTTTTAATATTTTTTCCTTAGATAACGAAGGAAAAATCTTTTGGTTACACGTTTTAATAAGTTCGCAATTTAAGAAAACATACCTGTAAATAATTAACAAAAGCTAGATACTACTCATGTACGAATAAATTTTAGGTTGAGTATGTCCTCATTCATATGTATTATTTTCGCGGAAACAAAATTATGTAAACTTAGGTTACTTAAAAAAAAAATTAAATATTTCTTTAAAAATATCAAATATTGTTATATTCAATTTCAAATTTTAATTTCTTGTGATTGGTTTTTAGTGTTTAACATATTATATGTTCATCTATTGTTTATATTATTATTGTTAACATAAATGATAATGTAGTGTGAATTTCTATAGGCTTTATTGTCAGTTTGAAAATATGACTTTTAATATTTAGTTGTTATTTTTTGGTGTTTAATATCTTATATGATGCCAGCAATTAGTTTTTGCAATATATAACAAGTTAACTGTAGAAAATTAATTAAAATGTTTTTGTGTATTATTTAAGGCAAAATAAAAATATAATAATTGTAATGGAATTTAATGAAAAAAAATATATATATAAAAATATTTTAAAACATTTTTAAATCTTATATAAGATTATTAGATTTAATGAAAGAGAAAAAATGCCAGCTGTTTAATTTATTATTGTTGGGGCATACATTTCATTCTAATACAGATTCTAGTTATGTTTTATATATTAATTTCGTCAATGAGAAACTACGCGAAATTAGTTGTCATATAGTCAATGTAAACACCAACTATTTAATAAATGAATGAAACATTGTTACAAATTCCTTAGAAATTATATTTATATATCGGTAGTTGTATTATTGCCTCTTTTTCCGCCCGTTAGATGATGACGCCTCTTTTTTGGTTTTATTGTTTCCTAACAGTCTCTTTATGGAGATTCAGTGTAATTTTATTACTTTCTCATATAACTCACTAAACTTTCTCCCTCTCAATTTATATTATGTTTCATATAAACAATATGTTGTGTGTTTAAATTTGTTTGTTTTACATTATGTTCCTCTTCTTTGTCTGCGTTATTATTGTGGTTCAATACAAAGAAATAATGCTTGTTTGTTTATTTTTTTTTCTGTTAAAGTTTGTTTTGATTCTTTGAAATAAAGCATCCTGTTCATTTTTTTTTTGTTGTGTTTGTTGTTTTTTTTTTTTTTGTTTTTGGGTTTTTTTTTTTCATTTTTTTTTGTTTGTTTTCTTTCTGCTCAACTAATTAGACTCTTTGTCTTACTCTTATAGTTGCTAACTTAGCAGCCATAAATATGGTGTATTTTTTGGTAGAGAAAGGGTAACTCTTTACAAGTATATTGCATGAATAAAAAATGTGTGTAATATGGGGTGTCGTTAGACTCATTATTTACTTTTAATTGTTACCTTTTTAATGTCATACTTGATATAAATAAAGAAACTAGAGGAAGTTAACTAATTTCTTTATTTCATATAACTTTGTTTTAAAGATTTTTCTCAAAAATGTAAACTTCTAAATCTAAAAAAATATAGATATATCAGTTCCGCATTTAACAATACTTAAAAGTTTTTCCTAAAAATTCTGCTTTTGCTAATTGAAAAACAGAAATTTTTTTCAATTATAAAATTTTGTAAAAAAAAAAAAAAATTAAATTTTTAATTCTAATGTTCAAAGCAATGATATTAAACCCATTTTGATATAATATTTCAAATTCTCGAAGAGTTTTCTAAAAAATTCCCAAATACTGCTACAAGACTTGCTTTTTCAGAGTAATAAGATTAAAGGATTGTTTTTTTAAATTCTAGTGAATTTCTCGCATTATAATTATGTAATTTGAGAGTTTTGTAAAGATGTTAAGTATTCTCGGTCCGTAAAAACTCTTCAAATGCCAAATATTTTGAGGGCATAATTCCGCTTTTGGTAATAAAAACTGGATATCTCAGAATACTTTAATTTTTCTTTTCAAACGAAGGAATATATTGAATTGGTGTTTAAAATTATGAATTTCAAATCACATGTTGTATGTAAAAAAAAGAAAATTCCAAAAAAAAATTTGAAAAATTTCCCATTAAAAAAAACCAGGATTAGATTAAAAATTTTTTATTAATTTTCCTTAATAAGAGATGATGTTAATTTAAGCTTAAAATTTTAAATTACAATTGCCCACTTAAAAAATTAAAAATTCCAAATATTTCTAAAAAATCTCCTCTTTTGAGATTTTAGGATAGTTTCTCAAAATCTTAAAAGTTTTTCCCTAAGGAATACTATTAAATTGGTGGTTAAAGATTAAAATAAGTTTCAATACCTGCCTTGTTGAATATAAAAAAATACCCCAATGAAATATTGAGTAAAAATTTCCCCTATTTAAAGTAAGAAAGCCGGATTTATTTGCAAATTTTTAATTTTTCTTAAAATACAATATGTTAATTTAAGCTAAAAACTTTAAAGTTACAATCTCCCACTTTAGAAAAATTCCCAAAGATAGTTTCTAAAAAAGTTAATGTGGTGTTTAAAAGATTATGAATTGTCAAAGTATCACCTTTGCATAAACAATTCCCAAACAAATTTAAAATTCCTATTAAAATAACCACGGATTCTTACAAAACTTTTTATTTTTTCTAAAAAAGTATGTTAATTTAAGCTTTAAAAATTTTAAAATTAGAATTCCCGTTTAAAAATTAAAGTCCAATATTTTTTAAAAAATCTCGCCGGCCTTTTTTTTTAATAAACTGTCAGATTGATCTTTAAATTTATTCTAAAAAATAATGATATAATTTTAAGTTAAAATTGATGAATTACAATTTCCTATTTGAAAAATTATAAATCCCAAAATTTTTTTTAGAAAATCTCCTTTTGTAAATATTGGCATTTTTTTAAAAGAATTAGTACATTTTCCTAAAGAACATATTAATTTGAGTTTAAAATTTATGCATTCAAGTATTCCATTTTGAAATTCTAAATTCCTAAAATATGTTTCAAAAAATCCCTTTTTAATATTATATCGAGTATTTTTTAACTGATTTTGTTTCTACCTGATTTTGTTATTTATATTATATATTAAATAAGCTTAAAAACTATGAAAATTTGATCCCATTTAAAATGTATGAAATTCCATTTTTTAAAAAAAAAATCCTTTATTAAAAATTACTTTTTATGTATATAATAAAATATGCTTTTATATTTGCTTAGTATTGCTAAAATATTGTTTTTACAGAGAGTTTATATGTTAATAATTAAGTTTATTTCCCCATGTTCATATTTTTTAATCTTCCAAAGTTTATTTTTCTTAAAATTATCCTTAAGTAATAAAATTTGGGAGAAGAGAAAATGTTAGTTATATTATCTTAATGCTTATGTGAGGGATAGACGCCACAGATATAACTATGCATAGTAGAAGAGTTAACATCTTCCCAATTGAAAAATTTGTTAAATCCCAAAAATTTTTAAAAAAATTCCGTCAATAAAGTCTTTGAAAATTATTAAATTTTTTTATTAGTTCAGAAGAATATAGATAAATTTATTATGCGTAGCATATAATTAAAATATCAAATAAAAAAATCCTCCTTTGCAAAATATTCTAATTCCAGCTATATTGGCAAAAAGTCTCCCTAAAAAAAAGAAAAGAATAAATAAAGAAACACCGAAATAAAAATATTATTTTTTTTCTTCAGAAATTAAATTTTTAACGCTTTTTTTCAAAATTTTTGTAAACTAAATATGTTTTATTAATGGTTAAAAAAAGCACATTTTATTCTCCGTGATTGATATATTATAGAGAAAAATCCCAATATTTTATAAAAATCTCCTGAATATTAATAAAATTAGAGTTTTTCATATGATTTGAGGAACATTTCTAAAAATACTTGTAGTGAAGTTCCCATACAACTTTCTTCGTCTTTAAAATTAAGAAAATTTATTTTTCCTCAGTTAAAATTATTGAAATTCCCCAAGAATGGTTGCATTTTGTTTCCGCTATTGAACTTTGTAAAAAAATCCAATATTTTTATAAAAAATACTGAATTGATAAATCTGATTTTGAGGAACTGATTTCCTAAAATTACTGAAGTTCAATATTAATTCTAGTCTTTAAATTTAAAAAAATATTTCGCCCAGTTAAAATTTTGCAATTCCAGAAATGTTTTAAGTAAATCCCCAAAATAAATAGAAAAATATTTCCTTAGTGTTTTAATTTTAAAATGGTAATGTTTCAAGAGATAAAATTTAAGATCCAATAAATTTTCAAATCATATGACCCCTTTAAAAAATTGCCATTAAGGATTTTATAATTCAAATTATACACAAAAAATATTTTTTTTTTTATATTATTTTTAAGTGCTATAAAACATTTTATGAAATCTTGTTTTATGTTATTTTAAGTTAAATTTAAAAATGAAAGGGGAAACTAATTTTAAATCTTTATTTTCATATTGGGGATGTATGTATCTTTAGGAAAAAAACCACTAGTGTTCTGTTTTAGTTTCAAGATTTTTCTCCCAAATAAATTCACACATATTTAATTTATATTAAATATAAATCAGTTAAATATTGATTTTTTTGTAGTCGAAGCACGTTAAGCAAAAGCTTAATTATTAAACCAAAAACGATAGGCTGACCGACACTTGCATTAATTAAGCATATCTAATAAGAAATAACAAGGAAGACAAAGTATTTATATGTATTTTTTTATACACGACCAGTTAAATGACAAGTTTTTTTTTAAAGGAAATAAATTTTTTTGAAGCAGATTAAGCCCTAGAAACAGAAGCAGCAGCAGCATTGAAAATGAAATGACGTTTAAAAAAATGCTAAGTATTTTTTTGTTGATAAAAACATAATAATAAAAGTTAACAGTAAGAGTGTCAACAAGGTGAAAATACATAAAAAATAATAATAATAAATAAATTTTAAATGTCTATTAAAGAAATAAATAAAATTAGAAAAAGAATTTAAAAATTATATTATTTACAATTTAAAATTTAGTTTAAATAAAATTTGACTACTGTTCTTCCTTTGTTTAAAGAAGCTAAAAAATGATTTCTTTCCTCTCTCTTTTTCTATGAGTTTTTTAAGAGTTGGTTTACATTTTTTAAGTTCAATTGTACATAATTATTATTAATGTCAAATTCCTTTAAAGATTGTTTTCCCCATTTTTCTTAGTATTCTTTTGATGAGAATTTTTTGAGATCAGAAAATGTCAAAAGTTAAAACTACAAATCTAAATACTGAACGAATTTTTTTTAGTCTTTGGCTGTTTATTTGGTTTAATTTTTTTTACTTAAATACTTTGCTGGCCACCATCTGAAAATGGTATTTTTTTAACATGTGACAAATTTTCCAACAGTTTGTTGAGAAAAAAAAACATTTATTTCTTGGCCACAATAATAAAAAAAAAGAAATGGAAATATAAAAATAGGAAATCCTAGAACACAAAAGCTTTAAATAAAAAAAATTTTCAAGAAAGAAGAAAAAATACATAATGAAGTGAATAAATAGACCAAGTAAACATTTTCAAACATAAAAAAGACTTTTTCTAACGAAAAAAAAAAATAAACGAATAAATATGTAATATAGAATACATAAAAAAAAAGTGTTATGAAAATTTGTATTATATAATTATGTTTTTTTTTTCTAAAAAAAAAATAGATATGTAAAGAAATTTCAAAAGTTTGTTATTCAAATAAGGCTTTAAATTCAAAAGTTATTTTTAAAAAAACTTTCAATTTAATAAAGTCTCTAATTCTAAAAATCATTAAAGCATTAATTGTTAAAGTATTTCTTAATGATTACTTTAGTTCCTTATATATTTCTGACTTTAATATCGATTAGGTTAGTTGACGCCTCACCCAGAGACCAAAAGGTCCATTCGTGTTCTTGAGAAATTGTAATAGAATATTGAAAACCGAAAGAGAAGAGAGAGAGAAGAACTGTAGATAAAAGAGAAGAAACAAGTTAGAGGAGTGGAACCTAAACCCTAGCAATTAGTTTTTGGATTGCCCTAAGCCATATGTATCTTCCCATTACGAACCCTATAATTAGTAAGCCGTGCTCGTGAATCCTCATCTAGGTCTGCAGTGTGTGGCTTCAAATCAGCGTTCAGCTTACACCGCTGATAGGTCCTACGCAAGTTGACAAGAGAAGCGTGTCCATTGTGCTCTAGCATCGTCTACATCAATGTGCCAACCTGCAAAAAATCCGAGCGCAATCCCATTTATTCGTCATCATGCATTTCCTAGTGAGAACGTGACCACGTAATAATTCCTAACGATTAAATTCGTATATTACTACGATATGACCCAGAAGATATTTCGAATCTGACAGTTTAAGACTAGGCCATAATGCTCTAGATGTTCTGCAGTCCATTCTGTTCCTTCAGGCACAATTCGTATCATCCAGAATCTATTCCCTTATGGCCCTAAAGTAGGACCCAATTGGAATTCTAACGAATGTCTCCACGAAAGACCTATGCAGTCCCGAGCCAATGCGAGCCAGCTCATCAGCTATTTCATTGTCGAGAATGACGTAGTAACCCGGAACTCAACAGAGTCTTATTTTATAAACATTCATTAGTCTTCTCAATTCCCTCTTGCAACCAAAGACCAATCTGGATCTAACATAGTGACTTTTAAGGGCCAATAATGCTGCCAGACTTTCAAGGTATATAGTGACTTCAGAATTCCGTTCACCATTATCCTCCAGCAACAATAGGGCTTTATAGATAACCAGAATTCCCGCTGGGAAAACGCTACAACTGTTAGACAGTTTATATGACCGTCTGATATCAGTTCCCAGAAAGTTTAATTTCGTTTAACTTTTTAAACAAAAATTACAAAAAAAAAAAAAATACAGCGATTTTTTAATCGATATTTTTTAATTTTTTTGTTAACCATTAAATTTTTTTCTTAAATATTCTACAAATAATAATTTTCTAAATTTTCTTTAAATTTCTTAAAAGTTTTACTTTAATTCTTTCATACAAAATTGTGAAAAAATAAAAAAAAATTTTCTCAAAAAAGCGTTTTTTAACCTTAACCTTATTATCTTTCTCAGCTGGTAACTCTTTAAACTCTTAATATTACTTAATAACAAAAAACTAAAGCATACTTTAAGGCTTCATAAACAAAATAAAAGATACAAATAAGTAAATAAGCAAAAACAAATTTCGTAAACGAAATCTTATAAATTAAATAAAAATAACTAAAAATGAAGCATACTTTAAGGCTCAAAAACAAATAAGATTAACAAAACTGATAAAAGAAAGTTAAAATTTAAAACCATAACTTTTATATTAAAACGAAATTATTAAATTAAATAATTAATTAATTCTTCCTTCCATTTTTTAAATTATCATTAAATAAAATATTTTTCAAGCTAACCTAAAATTTGGTTTTGGAAATTTAAGCATAATTTAAGCATTATTTATCACGCAATGAATCGTTAGCTTTAATCTTGAAAAATTCATTTTAAATAAACATTTTTTCAACCTAACCTCAAATTTAATTTTATTGCAATTTAAGCTTTTTTTGGATAAAATTTTAATGCAAATTTGTTGTTATTTATCACTCAATTAATTTTATGTTTTTATATACAAAAAATTCTCATTTAATAAAATATTTTTGAACCTAACCTCAATGTGAATTTTTAAAACTTTTTTTTTCAAAATTTTATTGCCATTTTATTATAATTTATCATGCAATTTGAATTTTTAAAAATTCCTCTTAATTAAAAATTTTTTCAACCTAACCTTATATTTAATTTTTTAGCAATTTAAGCTTTTTTCGTATAAAATTTTAATGAAATTTCTTGGTATCTATCACACAATTAATTTTATGCTTTTATTTTCAAAAAATTCCTATAAAATAAAATATTTTCAACCTAACCTCAATGTGAATTTCTTCAAATTTTAATTTTCCAACTGAATTTTGATACCATTTTTTGTTTAGTTATAAAGCAATTAATAGTGAGTTTAAAATTTAAAAAAAATTCTTTTTAAATTAAAATTTTTTCAACCTAACCTAAAATTTGATTTTTGTAATTTCTCTATTTTTAGCAAAATTTTAATGCAAATTTGTTGTTTTTTATCAAACAATTATTTCTATGATTGTATTTTAAAAAAATTCCTATTAAATAAAATATTTTTCAACCTAACCTCAAAACTTTTTTTTAAAATTTCCACATTTTTAACATAATCAATCCAACAACATTAAATTAAGGCCACAACTTTACTTTAACTATTGACGCCTTCTCATATCACCATAATAGCAGCAATAATAATGCTACAAATGAGAGAGTCAGTTGCAGTTCATTAATTATAATTTTTAAAATATCAACAATAAATATCTAAAACCTTCAACTCACAGAAAAAAAGTCCTAAAAGTCCTAAAACTTATAACTAATTTTTCCCTTCTTTAATTTTTCTTAAATAATTATGTTTTTCTCACTCACCTGATATTTTTTAATACTATCCAACTGCTCTAGTGTAGGCTCCACTATCTGTGCTATTTGTTGAGGTGCCACCATATTTGCCGTGGGCATACCACGGCGATCAGGCAGTTGTGGTGGTTGTGGGGTGCGTTCCACACGCACCGTATCACGGGGTGGTGGCACAGGTTTAAGGGAACCATTTAACTTTAATAAGAGACAAAATAAATTATAAAATTTTTATTTAACTCTACGATTTATTTAAATAATAAAAATCAGAGAAGGTTTTCTAAAAAGTGTTTTTATGATTTGAAAATGTTGTTAAATGTTTTAGTATCTTTAAAATGGGTATTTGAAATGAAAATTAATGAATATAAAGGAGTTGTTAGGAAGGAAAAAAACTATGAGAGGCAAAAAGAGAAATAAAATAGGGAGCAAAAAAAAAAAAGAGCTACATAAAAGAGAAAGCTGAAAAGTAAAATGAGTATTAAAAATAAATATTTTTTTAAATAATAATGTAAATAAATAAATAAATAAATAAAATAAATAAATAAATAAATAAATAAATAAATAAATAAATAAATAAATAAATAAATATCAAGAATTATAAACTCTGATACCAAGACTTGTACACTGCCTAAGGATATTGTAAGACTTATGTCTTTTTTTTAAAGAAAGTCTTATATTCATAACAATCTTCTACTGAGCTTTAGAAATTGTCTCATATTACATAAAGAAATCATTCTGAATTTGTAAGTGATTTGATAAAAAATAGTCTTATTAATATCTTGTTTTAAGATTAAAAAGGACTTGTAAAATATCTTATCTATCAAGACTTATACTATAAACATTTAGCAAGGTCTTATATAAAATATTATAATAAATTGACCAAAGACTTATACCAAAAAGTCTTAGATGAAGCCGCATAAGAGCATTTGTACTGAAAGTAAAAAAAATGTTGAGATAAACTTATACAACCCTTTACGATCTTATACTAAGATCGTAACTAAGACTAAGTATATACTAAAATTCTTAAGAATTCTACTGCTATAATGTGTTATACTAAATTTTGTTATACTATGTTTTATGCAAAGTTTTATATACAAGAGCAGGGCCGTATTTAATATCATATACTTAGATTTTTCTTAAGTTTTATACTAGAAATTGTGTGAAATTTTTTGATAGACTTGTAGACAAACTTTGTAAAAAATAATTTATTTCAATTAAGAAAATTCTTATAAAAATACTTGATTTCTTCTTTAAAAAGTTGTCTTATACTGGTTTAAAAAAAAAGATTTTCACTTGAAGATAATGACTTATACGGAATATAATTTGTGAAAACTTAATAAAAATTTTATAAAGATTTTTAAAAGTCTTCTACTGAAAGTTACGTCTTATGAAATCTCCTAATAGAAAACTTGAATTGCTACTTAAAGCTTTGCACAAAGTCTTATACTGATTTATAACAATTTTCTACAAAAAGTAAGAACATTATAAAATCTTATACAGAGTATAATTTATTGAAACATCTTACACTAAAACTTGAGTACTTTTATTAAGCCTTGTACAAAGTTTTATAATGATTTATTAAAATATACTTAAATTAAGTAAAATATAGAGACATATGGAATATAAAGTTTTATACAAAGGCAAAATTTTAATT
>MINK01189951.1:3589-20876 GCA_001735545.1 Phormia regina | reverse complement strand
TTCATAAGTTAAATACAGAAAAGAAGACAAACGGAAAAGAATTGCAAATATAAAAAAAAACAGTTAAAGTAGAATAAAATACATATGTATTTATGTATTTAAAAATATATAGGTGTGTTGGTTTCTAAAGGGCTTGGTCGTTTATTTTTATAGGTACTTTTTTAAAAATTATTAAAAAAAAATTTTTGATAGGAAATTCTAAAAATAATAAATGAAAAAAGTTTGAACTTTTTAAAGCCAACGAAAAGGATTTTGTTGTTTCGAGTAAAATGATTTTGAGTCAATTCCAGGAGAGAACACCCAAAAATATTTTCTATGACTTCCCTATGATTTTTTTTTTTTGTTAATTTTGAAAAATTCAGGAAGATATTAATAATTTCCATTTTTACAAAAAAAAGTAAAAAATAAAATCAATAATCAAATATGTTAGTAAATAATTCATTCAATTAAGAATTTGTTTAAATTTGCACCTCTTAACAAAATTATTTATTAATTACTAGCTAATACACGGTGTGCTTCGCCACTCCCCGATATATAGTTGTTTCCCGTGCAAAATTTGAAAATTCAAGCTCTAATAGTTTCCTAGATATACAAATTTTTGTGTTAAATTTTTATGGGGGGGGTGTACCAAACCTCCATAATCCGCAAATTTATTAGAAAAATGTTTTCTTGGATGTAAAAATTCTTCGTGCAAAATTTGAGCATTCCAACTCCTATAGTTTCCCAAATATAGGAATTTTTGCATTTAATTCATATGGGAGGTACCACGGCCCCTACTTCTAGTCCGCCCATATTTTTATTAAATTTTAATATTGATACCAAAGTGGCTCCGACAAAAAAATGTATTTATTATTAAACTCTGTTATATTTTCAGCGATATGATAATTTAATATTTTCTTTATATGGTAGCTGCCACGCCCACTATTGCAAGTGTACCAATTTTTGTCCAAAATATTCATATTGAAGCTAATACTAGTCTACAAAATTTGTGCGATTTTCACTAACTTTTATAGTTTCCCAGATATAAAAATTTTGGTATTGATTACAAGCCCACTATTTATTTTTTGTCCATTTTTGCACAAAATGTTCACATTGACACTTAAAATTTTTGTTAAATTAAATTTTTAAATGAATTAAAAATTTTTAAATGAATTTAAATTTAAGAAAGAAATAAAATCTTTCTTGAATTTGATTTTTATTTTATTTTTATTTGAAAATATTTATTAAATTTTTAATCAAAATTTAACAACTGTGTTAAAAAAAAAGAAATCCCAAAAGTGTTAACTTTAAACTTCAATAGAGATTTTTATGATTTAAATTTAATATATAAGAAGAATATGTCCACTATAAATGTAGTAACTTAAAAATGATAGTATTCATAATGCAAATGCCATTTTAGGAGTCATTTTTAAAATATATTTACTCATTCGATTTTAATTAAAGTTAAAAACTAATTACTCTACTATAATATACAAAAACAATTACTCTGTGAAAAGAAAATCTATATTTTTTTAATATTAAAAAATATATCTTCAAAAACATGTCTAATGTTAAACTAAGTCTATTCCTTTTAGTTTAAATACAATTAAATAAAACATTTATTAAAATTAAAGTTGTTGTTTTTACCTTTCTAGAAAGTAAACAAAACCATACAGTAGCGAGCAAAACAAAAAAACATGTCTATAACCACATATGTATATGTTCATAATAGATAGTGAATACGGATCACAATGGAGAATCAGTGATCTTTTTATATGTGAAGAAGTACCCTGCGGTAAATTGGTAGCAATTGGTGCTCAACCGGTCCCTCAGTACCCGTTAAGTACCAATTGACATATAATAGCCACCAAAGTTCCTGTTAGGTACCAATTGTAAAATTCACCAAAGATCCAGTTGAGAACCAGTTTTAACCAGTGAGAGCTGATGATAAATTAGCAACTAGCGCGCAATATCAATATGTGGCTGAGTGATAAGTGTGTGAGATCATAAAGGACCAACCAGTCAAATTTTCAACGCAACGTAAAATGAAGAAAAGTAGCGTGAAACATTTTGGGCAACTAGTCAANNCGAAAAAATAAACTAATTTTCTAATTTTGATTTCTACACATAGTTGTCCACTTAATATATCATTCAATACTGAATTAATCCACTGAGACTGTGACTGTCGAAAACCGGTAAAGAAGGGTATAATTCTCCTCCCTAGAGCCAACCGTTAAGTGACAAGTCACACTCATAGAATATTAGTTTTATGACCCGTTGATATATTGTTGACTTTGAAACTAATCCCGCGACGTGTTATGTGATAGTTTCTCATCTACGGGTATATTAAAAAACAGGTCTGTGCCTATCTGTTGAAATCTAAATTTTTGGGTAGGTCCACGTTAACTTTAGGAACTACTTTTTTTATGTAATAAAAATATAAATAAAATAGAAAAAAATACTCAAAGTTTAAATTTCGAAAATATGGCAACTATTTAAAAAAGTTACTATTTAAATTTTTTAGTGTTGAGCATCAATTCCCGAATCATTGTCATTGTTGTTTGACCTAGAATTTTGCATTTCGACCACCCGCATGATAAGTTTTTGCGATTCGCCTACTTGTCTGCATTGGGACTTTTTCATTTCATGATTGTCACCATTGCAATCCTATTTGGATAACCTTATATTTATAAGATAGGATTTTTGATCGAGTACCCATATAAAACATAGATTGTCCATTGATTGAGACTATTACATCTCAGAGAGTGAATTTGGGAAACATCTTGGTGTGTTTGCCTCAAAGAATCTTTTGAGAGGGAATTTTGAAGCGCCCTGAAAAAATTTAATAACATGAATCCCTTAGTAATTTGTACCACATGTTTGTGTGTTGACTTTTACCCTGATATTTTTTCCAAGATAACCTGATACCCCAGGATATTCTCATATTTCCTAGATCCCACTCCATTAACATTTTCGATTGGAAACCCAAGACATTTAGTGCAAACATAAGTCACGATTTAGATGTCATCACTTTGATTATGGACACCTTTTGAAGATTTCATAACAGATATAGCGGATCAAGCAATATATATCATAAAGTTTTTGAAAAATAAGTTCCCTTATCTTTATAATACCATACCTGGTGTTACAAGTACAATCGTTTATATTCCATATTTTGTACCTATCAACAAAAATTGTATTTATCATCTGTGAACAGGGTACTTTTGGTATGTGTTTTTTTTTTTTCAAAAAACAGTACTTTAAAATGTATTTTTTTACCTATAAAAATTCGATTAATAATACATATTTTACCCAAACTTTTTCTTTTTGACCATTATAACGTATAAAAATTAATCCTGTATACATTTTGTTTTCCACACTGTTTATTTATTAAAAAATTCTTGTTTTCCTTAATACTTATTGTTTTCAAATTATTCCGTAGTTATTAATTTTGACAAACTTCCATTCAATTAAACATAAACCGTGTCTTCATATGAATTATTAGTAATATACCAAATTTATTGAAAATATCATTCAAAAAATATTATTCATTATTAAATAATATTTATATAAAATTACCACAAGCCATAAAGAAACCAGAATTATAATAAATAAATGAAACATACCATTGATTATTCAGCCATGTATGTATATGTATGATGTATGTATATTTTAAAGTATATAAATATTCCAATATATTCGTTATTAATTTATATAAATATATAGAGAACAACTATTTCAATATTTATTCCAATTGTTCCTTTAATTTTGTTTTAATTGTTTTTGTTTTTGTATATTTTTTTGCTATTTTTTTACTATCGTAATGATTAATAAAACGATAAAACTAATCAATTTGTGCATATTAAAAAAAAATAAAAAAAGAAATTTGTTATTAAATAATATTAGATACTAATGAAAGTAATATTTTAATTAAAATTCCAAAGGCATTTAATTGACAGATTTAGAAACAGCTTTTTTATGATGATACCATATGACTACGAAATGGCATGTAAATCATGAGTGTAAATTAATAATAGTAATTAAATAAATAATTATAATTAACCAATTAATTGATGTTTTTCATAAATATAAAAAATGACAAAGTTTTATAAAGTTAAGTATTAAGTATTAAGACTTAGATTAATTAGAAGATATTTTTAACCCTTTTTCAATAACTTTAAATAATTTTCTTAGGAAGATATTGATCACCGAATAACATAACCAAATGACTTATCCATTAATATTAAATTAATTATTCCTTCAATTAAAAACTTGTAACTAATTTTCATCTTACTTAATTCAAAAACCTGTAAAATGAAACAAAGAAACAAAAAATTCAATTACAAAAATTAAATTAAATCTAATAATAGTGAATGAATTAAAAATTTCAATGAAAATTATAATTTACTTAAATTGACTTTTTATTCGTTTTATTTGATACAATTTATTAAATACAAATCCAAACAACTGTAGTTGATTGAAATAATAAAAAATAATCTCTTTCTCTGTAAAATTAAGTTTCGGTAACAAATAAAATTAATCATTAATTATTAATTAATTAATTCCTTCAATTAAAAACTTGTTTTAAGTTTGAGTAACAATTTCATTTTAAATTAAAAAATTAAATTAAAAATTCATTTTAAATTAAGAAACTGCTGATTGTAATTTATTATAATTTAGAAATTTTAATAAAAACAAAATAATTCATTTCAATTCTATTAAAAAATCATTTTAATTAATTCGATTAAACATTTATTATTATTATTTTTATTATTTCTCACATCACTAATATGCATAACACCAGGCAACAAAATGAAACAAATTTTGAGGCTTGAAAAACCGCTATACAATTTTAATATATTATGGTTCCAGTAGTCTAAAAATGGGCCAAATTTTAAATTCTATGGAGAGTTTTTTTTAAATTTTTAATTAAAATTATAATTTTTTTTTTGAGAGTTTTCCACATAATTAATGATAACTGAAAAAGTGTTAAACCGATATTATTAAAATAGATTAAGAAAAATTTATATTTATACATCCGTCTATTTATTGCTTTTCAATCGGCTCATTAGTTTTGGAGTTATAATGAAAAAATTTAACAACCCAGGAAAAATTGTATTAGTTTTAGTTCCAGAACCTACGAAAATAGCCTGTACTTGTTCTACTTTGGCGTTACGACTAATGATTTTTGTTTTCAATTGTCACCTCCAGAACTAGTTCTGAGGAAGTGTTAGCTAGCCAACACTCATTCTATGGAACGATTCTAGAACTAGTTCAGAATAAGTTTTTTAATTGTTTTTAATTGTTCTTTTTAAACAATTCTAGGAAGTCATTCGAGAACCATTAATTTATTCTCAGAAGTCATATAGAAGTCATACAGAATTAGTTCTTAAGAACTAGTTATCTAAAACATTATTTAAAACTAATTTAGAACAAGAAATAGATTCTAAACCATTGGTGTCAGAATTGGTTGTGTTACCACTAGTTCTAAAGATGTTATTAAAGAATCTGAATTGGTTCTGATTACACCAGTTCTAGAACTAATGATTTTAGAACATGTTGTAAAATTTTTACTGGTAAATAATATATTTTTTACGTGAAAATGCCAAATTTTTTTTTGTTTAAATCCTGAAAGATTAAGGGTAGATTGATTTTGATTTATATCATTTAAAACCTCATAAATTATATATTTTATGGAACCTGGTTATATTCTAGCTATGTTCGTCTATTGAAAGCAAGATAAGCCTCGAACGGGTCAACGTAGGGGGACGAAAATATTTATACCATAGAAGGTTTGTTTGGTATTGAAAATGTTCAAATTCGGTAAATAAATAAAAATCGTATGGACCAAAAACTAGAAACACAGGGTGTCCGTTTAATATTTTTCTGCTAATATTTCTGAAACAAAAGTACAGACGACAACGAAATTTTGTATTAATAATTTGAGGGTAAATATAAACTTGAAAATAAAAAATGGGCATGGTCCTTTATCTTTACCGCCAACCTTCTATATAAGGTGAAATGTCAACGAAATTTTATAAAAATTGTTCAAGGATCAATAAACAAATAATGGGAGTGATCACCCACCTTACCGCCCACCTCCGATATAATGTAAAATTTGGATAAGTTGATGGTGGGTATATATATACCCGGCCAAGCAGAATATAACATTCTCGTTTGTTTTTTTTTAATTTTTTTACTAACATTATATTTTTTTCCTAACAATTTATTTCATAACTTTGAAACTATTGATCTCATCGCAAATAATTGTATACCTCGATGAATGATATTGTAAGCCTAAATTTTTATGAATTTATTTTAACAAAATCGCACAAGTTGTTTTTGAGTTATGACCACATAAGTTCAGAAATATATCAAAAAACTGAAAATTTTGTGAAAGTGAGTGAATTCATTTAATTCTGAATAAATTGGAAAAATATCAATAGATTTTTATGATCGATATCTCATTTTGTTGCTATTATATGAGGCTTTATGATAAAGCTATTTTCAAGCTAAAAATATATTTTTTGTTAATTTATTTTTTCAAAACTCCAAAACTATTGAGCCCATTGAAACGCAATATATGAAGAGAATAAAAGTTATATAAATATAATTTTTTCAAAATTTATTTCAATAATATCGGAATAAAACTTTTTGAGTTATCATCAATTAAGTGGAAAAACTAAAAAAAGTAATTTTGCATCAAAATTAAAAAAAAACTCTACATAGAATTTAAAATTTGGACCATTTTTGAATTACTGGAACCATGAAATCCAACAAATATATATAGTAGTTATTCAAGACTTGTTATGCTGTTGCCCTGTGTAATTAATACAAATGTCTATAAAAATCCTTATGGAATTTATTTTTATTTATGTTCTAAAACTACAAGTTTAAATGACTCCATTAAACTTGAAAATATTAACAAAAACTTTACAAATTGTTTGCCATTTTGGTAGCAACAAAAACAACTGTGTCATTTTATAATACAACAATAACAAAAACAATATATAATATATTTATGGAAAAAGGAAATGTTTTCAAATAAAACTAATAAAAATAAAAAAACATACATTTTTAATTAATAACAATTGCAAGTTGTTACAATAATAAATTATTCGTTTAGATTTATTTATTTATTTAATTCGAGAAAAAAGGCATCATCATGGAGCCAGTATTAGTAGGTATTTATTTATTAATTTATTATAGTTTATTCCATAAATAAAATCAGAAAAAACTGTTAATAATTGAGAGGAAATTGTTCAATTTAGTTTTTAATGGATGTAAGAATTTTTTTAATGTAATTAATTATATTTTATTTAATTTTAGTAGAATGTTTGTTACCCTCCCTTGCTGGGAGTTATTACACAGGGAATTATTAATTTTGGGACAAGAGATTTCGTAGTTAATATAGATATGGGGCATTCATAAGCGTCAAGCCTTTAATCCACTCTAGATCTTGCAATAAATTGTGATTTGTAAAATAAAGGACATGACGCTATATATTAAAGTATATCTCGAAAACTCTACTTGTGTTTTTAGGTTTCAACGTAACCCAAATGGATAAGACATCATCAATGCTGATGAAGTGTGTAGCGGAACAGAAAGTACGTTTTCCATTCTGCTGGTGTCTAAATATAGAAATGCGGAACAAATTTTGCAACTTTTGATATGACTTGGTAGTTTTGAGTCCATTAAACTGTTATTAATAAAACAACCTATATCAACATGTTATATATCTGTGAATTTGTAAATAAGACTATTTTTATATTATTTTAAAATTTTAAAAGTTTTTCCAAAAAGGGCGGTGTTGTGTTAAAAAAATTATTTTTTTTAATATTATTTTTGAAATAATTATTAAAAATAGGTCATTGAAACTATTTTATTGTTTTTTTAAGAAATGAAAGCTTGATTTGTGTTTAACATATACCATACGAAATAATGTTAATATTATGCTAAAGTGCTTTTAAAAATAGTCATTTAAAAAATTGACGCTTTTGGGTGATTCCCAAAATTTGATCTTAGAGCCCAAACACAAGCAAGTGGAGTTGTATGTTATTTTCCGCTCTAAGAGTGAAATGTAGCGTATTTCACATACATTTTGTTTTTGTTTCTTTATATTTTTTGTATATGACAAGAACAAAACTACACGTTAAAAAAATGTTTTTCTTTCTCTCATAAATTCCATACATAAAAAATATAAAGCAAATCTTTTTATCTCTTTCCTTCTTATATAAATTTAATGTAAACCTATGTCATTAATTTTGCAACAACGGTAACACTGACAGAGAGGGAGAGTGGAAAAATGAGAATGAGCGAAATACACTGCGTTGTTAAATTTTCATATAAAAAATAATCCGCTTGGCTGTGTTTGGACTCTTATGTAGGAGCTATGTCAATTATAAACCGATCTTCATAAAATTATTTTTACTTATAAATATTTTATTTGTGTCGATTACGAAGTTGGTACTAATATTTTTATGGGAATTATGCACATTAAAGCGATTGTCGAAAATGGGATTCATATGGGAGCTATTGCCAATTTTGGACCGATTTTCCTTGTAAATCTTTATAAAATATAGGTTATATCTTTTAGTTTAAGAGACATTTGAGTTGAACAAAATTTACCTTAAATTTTGCCCTAATTTTTTAAGACTTTTAAACTTGAGGGCCTTAATTTAAGCCCTTATTATTATATTATAATAATAAATATTTTTATAAAATTCTAAATACTTTAACTGCAAAAATCATATCAATACATTTATCCCATAAAAAGTTGTATTATTCTAAATTGAAACTTTTGAACAAAAATTGTTATTTTTGGGTTCAATTTCCAAGTTCAGATTACGCAAATATTTGACAAGAAATATTTCATCGCAAATATTGTCAAATATTTCATTGCAAATATTATTGATTTATTTCCAAAAAAATTGTTTTGAAACTACTGTGCCAACATAGCAGAAGGGATTAAAGCTAAGTTCAGATTACGTAAATATTGTCAAATATTTCATAGCAAATATTGTCAAATATTTCATCGCAAATTTTGTCAAATATTTCATATTTTAAAATATATGATTGGGGAAATAGTAAAAAAAGATTTGGTGTTCACATTAGATAAAATAAATATTTGTAAAAAATTATCAAATATTAGCTTAGTGTGAATTTATCTTTAAGATATATTATAAGTTAAAATTAAGTAGAAATTATTTAAACCAAATTTAAAGTTAATGCTTATTATAATCCCTTTCTTTAACCTTAAAATCTTTTTTTAACTATTAAAATTCCACAAATATCTAAAATACTATATATCTGTATATAACAATAATAATTTGATTTATTTGTATTTAACTTTTAAATAAAAAATAAAACGCTAAGTAATAAAGATGTTTAAATAAATAAAATAAATATGAATTTTCTATTCACTCGTTTATATGCAACACCATTCTCAACAAAACGCTCATCTAATGTAATCATTTCTAATGTTGTTGTAAAAATAAGGAGGCAAGGAAGATGACGACAATGATCATTTTCAGTTTAAAACTTATTTAGTATGCAAGACACAATCAAACATTTTTCACACTATAAATACATTTTAAATATACGAATATGTGTAGCTAGCTTTGCTTATGGAAAGGAAATAGCAAATAAAAAACATAAGAGAGAGAGAGAGAGGGATGGAGAAAAAATAACCTAAAATGATTAGTTAGCATTATTTTTGTTTAGAGCAAATATAAATTTTATTGTTGTTGTTATTGTTATTAGCTAAAAACATGAACTTAAAATACTTTTATAAACATTTATAATAATAATTTAATTTATATCCGTGTTTAACTTATATTTTATAAAAATTTACTGGAAACGTTTGTTTTGGAGGAAAACACGAAAAGGGTTGTTGTTAAGAATTTTAAATAAAAAAACGTTTAATATGAAATTTTAACTTACACGCGCTTAGATACATTTGGGATTTGTACGCTTAAAAAATCGCTGAGTGTTTTCGAATGGCTGATGACAGTTAGAAACGTCATTAAAGTATAAGTATTTTAATATTATTTTTATTTAAATAACATTCATATTGAAATAATTTTCTTATTTAAATAATATTTAATAAGTAATTAATTTAAATATGGCAACAATATAAATACCCTTCACTGAGGCTAAACGCAAATGATGATAGGACCATGTCGGTTGAAATGACGTTCATAAAGCCCACCAATAACTTACATAAATAATATATATGTCAACGATCGCAAATCATATTGAGAATTTTGCTATTGAAATTCAGCAAGATCGGTTCATAAATGGTGGAGCTACACTTAAACAAGTGGGTTTAAAACCCTATTTTTTGAGTTTCCAAAGCCTCTAATTATGCTATAAATACTTTTATAAAACTTCAGTGTTTTAAATCACTCAAACTGGTTCTTAAATAATCGAGTTATGGGTTAAAACAATTTATAATATAAATACACACATTCAAACAAGTATATTAAGCATTACATAGTGGGACCGAATCGAAATGTTTTTAGAAATAAATTTAAGACTTTGATCGGCTAGTTGGATTTGCCTGAAATTTGGTATGGTCCTAGCAGAGGAGGCTACAATGTTAAGTTTTAAAGGGAAAGCCAACAGACCTCTCAGACCTCAGGTCCGATTTAAAATATTCATTGTAAGAACCCAAACACAACCAAGCGGATTATGATTTTTTTATGAAGATTTGGTAACTAAAAAAATCTCAGTGGAATCCGCTGAAAATTAAAATTTATTTTATTTTTACTAGGGATTCTCAAAAGCACTCATCTTCTCATTCTACCACTCTTTCGGAGTTGCCGTTGTTGCAAAATTAATCACTTAGGTTTACATTAAATTTATAGAAGAAGGAAAGAGATTTACATAACATGTAGTTTTACAAAAACACAAAAAAAAAATTGTATGTGAAATCCGCTGCTGGACTCCGTCTTCATTTAGAGCTCAAACACAACCAAACGGATTTCGATGCAAAACAAAAAAATGTATGTGAAATCCACTGCTGGACTCCGTCTTCATTTAGAGCTCAAACACAACCAAACGGATTTCAATGCAAATTAAATGAAGACGGCGTCCAGCAGCGGATTTCACATATATCTTGTTTTTGTTTCTTTATATTTTTTTACATATATAAAAAAAATATTTATCTTCCTCTCTTAATGTATTTCTTTCTTATAAAAAATTTATTTAAACCTATTTGATTAATTTTGCAACAACGGCAACACTGACAGAGAGGGAGATTGGGAAAATGAGAGCTTTTGAGAATCCGTTGTGAAATTAAAATAGATTTTAATTTCCAGCGGATTCCGCTGTGTTGTTTTAGTTGTAAAATTTTCATATAAAAAAATAGGTTATGTTTGGGCTCTTAATTTGCATTTCTCTCTTAGAGCGGACAACAACATCCAACTTCGCTTGCTTGTGTTTGGCCTTTAATAAAAATTTATAAATATGAAATTATAAGAGCATACCTTAAGGCGAATATTTAATTTGTCGATAACGTGGTGAAGGGTATAAAACTGAATATAGACCCCGATCTCGTTCTAGTGTAATATTGCTAATTGAAAAATATTATAGCATAAATTTAAATAAATTTTTAAATTGTTTTATTTTATAATTTAAAAATAATTGAAGCCAATTAAATATTACATTATTATAACAAAATATTATGTAAATATTGACAGTTTATTATAAATATAGCAATAAATTTAATTATCAAATTTCATAGTAATTTTAAACGTGTGTAATAACAAATGTTTTACAATTAATAATAAAATATTATAAAATAATAAATTTTGCTGCAGTAAAATTATTTATAATAAATAGTTATTAGTTTAACAATATAAATGCAAATGTAGGTAAGAGACATCATTAATTAGTATTCAACTACATATTTGCTAATATTAATTATAACATAAATTAAAATTTGCCAAGTAAAAGTATGAAAAATATATTTAGTTTAGAAAATCTTAGCATTCAAGGCGAAATAAAATAGGTAGCAGCAGTTAAAAAAAAACAGCAATAAAGTGAATTCATTGTTATTAATATTTTCTAAATTTACCATTTGTGGACAATGTTTACTTATTTGGAGTGGCATAAATGTAAATAATAATCAGCTGTTTAAGTGAGCTCACCTATTTAAATTCGCCTTGTTGGCAATAAATTTCTCTCTATGAATTTAAACCAAAAAAATGCCCTTTTTAAAATTTGCCAATTTCAACTTATTTATTTAATATTTATTAAAGAAAACATAAATTTGCAAGTGTCATTAAAAATTCATTTAATAAAATCTTAAAAGATTTGAAATACTGATATCTTATAAATATACAATAAAGATTTCAACAACAAATTTATAAAGCCCACATAAAGTTCAAAGTTGAAATGATTAAAACAATTTCTTTCATTATCTTTGTTGCCTACTTTAAGGCCCTAAGTAAAGAAAAAAAGTTAAAGGACAAACAAAATGAGATATTAAAAATAATCATAATGAAAAATAAAATAAAAAAGACCAACATCATCTTAACATATACACTCTCCCTCTCTCTCTTTCTATCACCCTCTCTCTGGTATACTTTATAACTAACAAAGTACTTTGGTACTAAGTACTTTAGTACACGCTTGAAAAGATAAATTATATAATAATAAATTATGAAAGATACAAATATTAAAAGCAAACACAACACAAAATGGAAGAGAGAGAGAGAGAAAAAAAACTGAAATGAAATGAATGAAATCATAAATTAAAACTGAAATTGAAGAAAATGTTAAAGAAAATACTAAATAATTATAAAGAATATGATATCGAAACTGAACAAACAGGAAGGCGTTAGAGAAGACATTTATGTAACAATAAAATAAAAAAGAAATGGTAAATTAATGTTGTAAAAAATATTTAAAATTACTGGAAAAATGAAATAAAATACAAAATGTATTTTATGGGTGATAACACAGAACTACAAATTAAAACAAGATTTCTGCACGAAGGGAAAAAATTCGATTCAAAACCCATAACTGTTGTGGTCAAATTGACAATTGAAGTATTTAATGCTTGCAAATTTTTAATATATAAAATAGAGAACATATAATTCGATACCTAAGTGGTGACAACTTGAAGCCAATTAGTATCAATTTTCTTTAATGGTTTAAACACTCACAGCCGTATTCAAAAAAACTAATGTATGCTTGATAAAAGTTTACTAACTTTTTCTTTTGGAAATATACATACAAAAAGTTAGTAAACCTTTATAAAACGTACATTATTTTTTTGAGAATACGGACGGCTGTTAGTATTTAATTCGAAAACATACAGATTCACTTTTAATACAAAATTGTATGGTTTCCAACGCATATTTGATCGATTTTTTTCTGGATGTGCGGCACGGGATTTCCCACTCAATTCGCATATACGATATTCATAAGTGTAACTCTTTAAAACACTTTTTTCGAATTAACTCTAGTTTGTAAAATAAATCGCTATTTGTAGAATTAAAGATGTTACATTAAACATTGAATCATATCTCGACAACTATTAATCTGATTTTAATGAAAAATATATCAAAAAATTCTAGTTAAAATTATGTTGAAATCATTTTCACAATACTTTTTAATACAGCCAACTGTTTTAGTGATATTAAGTCCAATTTCTGAAAAAAATTTAAATTATTATTAAATTTAGTTCTGGAGATAAAGCACGATTTGTATAATTAAGTGGGTGGCGTATATCTCGAGATATATAACTCGAGAGCTACTAAACCGATTTTATTCTAAAAAATATCAAAATATTCTAATTAAAATTATCTTTCAATTACATTACTTTTTAATACGGTTTACAATTATGTAGATATTAAGCCCTATTTTTGAAAAAAAAAAAAAATTTAATAAAAAAATGGGAAAATTTATTTTTTCATAAAATCATAAAAAACCAAAATTAAAATTTTTATGCTTTCCACATAAAGATAGATTTATGGCAAATAAAACAAAATATATCTGATTAAAATCAAAATTGATCTTATTCACAAATTCATCAAAATACTTAATTAAAAGTTACATAGAAAAATGTCAAACTTTTTAAGGAGTATTTTCACAAATTTGAGAATAAAATCAAAACTTATGAAGTGATTTTGATAAAATGAGTTTTATTTTATTGACAACAAATATATTCATGTGATTAGAGAATAAAAATTCGATTTTGTGAGACTTTCGAATTTTTATGATTTTTTGAAAAAATAAATTTTCCCAATTTTTTATTAAATTTTATTTTTTTTCCAAAAATAGGGCTTAATATCTCCATAACTATAAACCGTATTAAAAAGTAATATAAGAATGACTTAAAGATAATTTTATTTAGAGTTTTTTGATATTTTTTAGAATAAAATCAGAAAAGCAGTTCTCGATATTGATGTATAATATTTAGTGCAACCCACTTAATTATACAAATCGTGCTTTATCTCCAGAACTAGAGTTAATGTTGAATAAAATATGTAAGAAGCTTAATACTTATGAATACTGTGTATTCAAATTGACCCAAAAACCCCGTGCTGCAGTAATTTTGTTTAATTTTTTTTAATTTGTGTCATATAATGATTCTAAAAAGTTTGTAATATAATTTATATTATAAATTTTTCAGAATCAAAGAAAATCTAAAAAAAATTGTGCGCTATTGTAGGAAATTGTTCATAACTCTGACATTTTTTTAAGGAATTTGGCTGAATTTTAATACCAAGATTTTCGACATTATATGTCATATATGTGCCGTAAAAGAATTAAATTAATTGCTCTATGGAATTCCGAAAATTCATTTCAACATACAGATGGACAAACAGGAGTATTTATACCCTACACCACTATAGGTGGTTGGGGTATTATGTGCTTGTGCAAATATTGTAATGCAGAGAAAAAATCACACTACCTTCACCTTAAGGTAAACCATTGGACTCGAATCACTTTCTGATTTAAACATGTCTGTCCGTCCGTCTGGTTGACTGGCTGTCCATGTAAAGCTTGTGCGCAAAGTACCTGTCGTAATTTTAAATATAATTTGATGAAATTTGCTACATATGTTTTTTTGTACAAGGACGAAGATCATTGAATTTGGTCATGATCGGCCCATTATTTTACCTAGCCCCCATACAAATTTTCTCCCGGAATTGAGTTTTAACACTCAAAATTATCTTAAAAATTTAAATGTTTTAATGAAATTCAATTCAAATAAGTTTTTTGTAAGCCTAAATTCGTGTCTCAAATTTCGTGAAGATCGGTCTATAATTGGCCCTAGCTACCATATGAATGCTTCTTTCAAAAATCACTTAAACGCTCGTAAATCCCATAAAAATGTTAGTGTCAATTTAATATTCGACAGAAATAAAATTTTTATAAGTGTAAATGAGAGTGTAAAATTTTATGAAGATCGGTTCATAATAGCTCACATATAAGACCCAATTTCGGGAATCATCCAAAAGTGGATAAATACATGCGAATCTTAGTATTAACTTAATATTCTGTATTAGTATTTATTATTTTACACTTAATACAAGCATAGGTCCATAATTGGCCCCTTCTCAAATTTTGGTAAACATAGGCAATGTCGTAGGCCATCATACAGTCGGGCATGACCGACTTTACCTTTTTCTCTTGTTTTTCAATTAAGGCTGTGATTATTTATTTATAGATGTTATTAATAATTGAAAATAAATAAATAAATAAATAAATAAATAAATAAATAAATAAATAAATAAATAAATAAATAAATAAATAAATAAATAAATAAGAATTAACAAGAGAACATTTTATCAATCCATGACATAAAATAATTACTTCTGTTGCCTTTTTTGATTACTTGGAATTACTTCTTTTCAATGTTATTCTACTAAAATTATAAATCTTTAATAATTTTTTTTTCATATTAATTAGAATACTTCCCCTACTGCTTCTAGTAATAATAATGCTGCAGCTATGAAATATTATTTGATTCCTTTTAGGACTTTTGCTATAATGCCCACAATTCTAAATACTCATATTATGTATTTCCATTTACATAAAGGAATTTTGGTAAGTAATACGCATTAAAACTTACAATTTCTGTAACTCCTTCGTCCTGCTTTCACCTCACCTCTCTTTAAAACAACAAGTATTACTGAACATTTATAAGCTGCATTAAAAACCAACCTATAAATTCATTAAAACATTCGTATGTTTGTATGTATGTGTTTATAAGTATTTGAGTGTTTATGAGTATAAAACAACAAAATAAATGTTTCAACTTCCATTAAATGTTTTTTTCGAAAAATACAAATTAAAAACAATTGTTGTTGTATGTATCTATGAGAATATAAGAATGTAACCACTTTTGGATATGAGTTTAAATAATGTTTTGAACTTTTAGCTGTTTGTATACAGTTTCTAATGGTGTTTTTTGTATTGTTTTTGTTTTTGTGTTGTTGCTTCTAAAAGATGTTAACAGTTTTTTGCTCTAAATACGAAATGGATTTAAATTGTTTTAGTATTATATGTTTGATTATGGTTTTGGAGAGTCAGTAACCTTTTATTTAGCTTTTGGTTTTAATGTGTTTTTTGTTGTTGTTGCTTATTGCCTTTTATTAGCCAAAAACTATTTGTTTTGTGTTGCTTTTAATGTTTTCTATTTTCGGCCTTTTATGTTGAATAATTTGTCTATTTGTTTTAGTTCTATTGTTTAAAAGTTCATGGTCATTTACTTTCAATTTGTTAGACAAATGAGTGTTATTTAATGAAACGCATATGTTGCTAATAAATAATTTAGGTTTCCTTTGAATAAAATAACAAAAAAGTTTAATGTTATTGCTGAACAATGAGCCAAAAGAATAATTACAAAATATTTTTTTTATAGGAACAATAATTAAGGAATGAATAATTATTGAGATTTGATTATTTTTTAAAGCAAAATAAAATAATTATTTAGTATTTCTTGATATATTTCTAGTTAAGTAAAAAGTAAAAAGCTGCAATAGGGTATAAAATTTTAATAACATAAATTGCTATTAACCTAAAAAATTTTCCATTTAATTATCACACAATAAAATATAAATAANAAAATTAATTAATTAATTNTTTTATTTTTTTAATATTCAATGTCAGGGCTTANACATTCCAAACCTTAANGTCAATTATTGCACTTTATGNNTTTTATTCTTAATAATTATCANTTTTTACTAAAAGAATGTTCAGTTCTTTGTTTTTCAACTTTAATCTTTCACACATTAAGGAATTATCTTGGTAGCCGGCAAAATATTTCTTAATAAACAATTTAAATACT
>MINK01189932.1:0-18767 GCA_001735545.1 Phormia regina | reverse complement strand
AACTTCTGAAGGGGTGTCCAACATGAAAATTTGTATAAGCATTAGGTAGAGTTATATTAATATTATATATATTATATTTTTTAAAACATTAACAATATATTTTTCGGAGATATAATGGTTTATTTCTTCTTATTTTTACATTTGAACTTTCGATCTAAAGTAACTCTCTATATAACATTTTTAAGGTGATGTCTTTATTTTTAAAACTGCCTTAAAATTAACTTTTTATTTTCTATAGCTTAGAAGTTATTATTAATTGGATTTTAGTTTTGTCTTAACTTCTAAACTAAATAAAGCTGCAACTTGAAATTTTATTTCCATATGGAAAAAAGTTATGTCAACAGTATAAAATTATTTAAAAAATTTTAAAATGCAGTATATAATAGTTTTAATTTTTTATCTTCAACTTTGACCTTTGAACTTTTGATATAATAAACTATATAACTATCGATATGAAGGCAATATCTTTGTGTTTAAAATGCAGCAACAACTAAAGTCCTAACGTGTATATTTAAAAAGTTTTTAGAAGTTCAGTTTTCATTTGTAAAGTTTCTAACATTTTTTCATTTTTATTACTTTATATTTCCTGACTGAAAAGAAGCATGTATCTGGAATTTTATGTTTGAGAAACACCATGGTCAATTTCTTTTAAATCGGATTGCTGTCGGTTTTGACATGGAGTCACTCATAGACGAAAAAACTGATAGCAATTTCTAGTTTAGCACGTCAGTCTTTGTCCGGGTTCACACACAGCAATTTTTCTTGCCGCAAATCTGAATTTATAGGAGAAAGAGAGGAGAAGAAAACACTAAACTTTTACATTCTCTTTACCTCTCTCGTCTACGAAGTCAGAATTGCGGCAAACAAATTGGTGTGTGTGTGTGAACCCCGACTTTATGGGAGATTTTTTCGTCGAACAGAGCTATATAAAAAGCTTCTAATCTGATCCCAGAATTGACTGCAGTGAAAAAATAATAGCACTAGAATCGTCCTTTAAAATTCAACAAATGCTGTAGGCCTTTTAACTACATTATCCAAATGTTAGGTTACTTTTGAGCTGACGGTATGAATGTCATTTCGATCATTTCAAATTAATTTAATAATTTCCTTTTTGTAATATATATTAAGTTAAATACTATATATAACAAAAAGAAATTTATTAAAATAATGGAAACGTTTTTTTCTGAATTTATTTAAACAATTCCAAACATATTTTAACTTCCTTCTAAAAGTGCAACCATAATCATTTAATTATTATTTGGTTTGAAAAACATAAAATCTTAATTAAAATCAATTTAATTTCTTTAACACATTTTCTTATCATAAAAAAATAAAGAGAAAATATTGTAAATATTTACATATCATTGTGCTGTTTTCTTTTTTTGTGAATTGAATATGTGCAACAAATAAAAAAATGATACAACATGCAACATACTTAAGCCGACAACAATTAAAGCTTTGAGAAATAAAATGATTTTAAAATAAAAATAATGAAGAATGTAAGATTGTGTGAGTGTAATATTTTTTAAAGGACTAATTAGTTATTATATAGTTTATTGGTTGATTGACATTAAAAATGTAAATGTAGAGTTATAAACAAATTAATTTTAGTTAAAAAAAAAAATCAATATGTATATGAAAAATATTTGTATGTATATAGAGTGGTTATATATGTATGTAAGTATATATAGAGTTATTATTATATTTTATAGGTATGTGGAAATATTTAATTAGTGTTTTTGTATATACAAACCAAGATTTTCATTTTTTTATCATAAAAAAATCAAAATAAAAAATAATAATAAATTCTAGGATATTTAAAATATTTCACAAAAGTCTGTTCATCTTTCCTTTAAATGAGAATATTATTTGTGTATATGTCTTTGTTTTGGTTTAATTGGACGTTATCACAAAATTTTGTTTAATTATAAAATTCAAAATAAACAAAAAAGGAAGTAAAATCATACAAATGAAAAGAAAATAATTCAAACTCAACACAAACAGAGTGAGAAGATCCAGGTAGTAGACACAGAGTACACACTACAAACGTGTTAAATAAGTAACTTTAGATTTCACTCAAAATGCTTTTTGTTTTTTTTTTCGTAAATTAGTTTCACGTTTTTTTTTTTCTTTAACTACCTTAAGACCATCGCCGCGATTGGAATCTTCACTACTGGTAAAAGTACTGCTGGTATCAATACCCGAATCCTTGGTAGCAGAGTCTTGACTTCCCTGACGTTCACTGTCCCATTGGCGGGACGACCAGTTATTGGCATTGTCACTTAAACTACTATTATTAGTGGCAGTGTTGTTGGCGCCTAATTTGGCGCTGGTCAATATTGTGGCCACGCCTACATCTACCGCGGTTGACGGTAGTATGGTTGTGACCGGTGGTAGTGACGTTAGACCTGGCACTAATGGATCTTCATCATCGTGAGCATCGAAACGTACGGTCTTTTTTATTCTACGTTCCGTAAAGCGACGTGAATCTTGAGCTTTGTTCGATAGTGTTGAGCCAGGACTGGGAAACTCATCGAGATAACCATCGACTAAGCTACGTTCACGACTTAAACTACGTGTGGCCCCTTCAGATGTTGATCCCGTTAGCGATGCCATGGTAGCACTACCGCCTATATAACGTTCATATATGGATGTAGCTGATGTTGAAGATTTTGGCGCCAAATGTCCTGAATCACCAATAACAATTTGTGGCTGTTTATGGTTGTGCGTATAGTTGCTACTGGCTGTACCTCTTGAGGCAGCAGTAGCCAAAGGTGGAGCTCTTCGAACACCATATAATGTATCACCGCCGCTTAGACCAGCTGTTCTTACCCCTTCAATGCCGCTACTTAGACCGATCGTTTGCCGATCATGATTGGAACGATTAAATGTATTACGTTGTTGTACATCCAAGCGTGCTGTACGTGTTAGAGGATATTTTTCCAGTCTTTCACGATGCAAATCGTAACGATCACGATCTGCTGATGAATATAAACGATTGCTACTCGACAATCGATTGTAGTCTGTGGCATATGAGTTGCTTACACTTAAAAGATCACGTTCGTTAAGACTTCGTTGCTGGCGCCAGGGTTCCACACGCAAAGATGCTGCAAGATTTTCAAGAGTTGAACACAAGATTATGATAATAGTAGTTTGTTGTGGCAAATTCTTTCGTTAAATGTTTTTTTGTTTGTTTTTGGGGCATACAGAAATTTTATATCATGGATTTTTTTTTTTTGGTTTGGTTTTGCTTGTTTTTCATTGGTTGGGTGGGGTTTATTGGTATACATCCTCTCTTTGGTATTTTTTTTTTTAATTTTTGTAAATTATATATAAATTTAATTAGTTGTTTGAGTTTTGTTGGGAAAATGAATATTCTCAGGACTTTGTGGGAGTTTGAGTTTAATACAGGATTTAAAACAAATTGTTGGAAATTTTATATATTTTAAAATGTTTATTATACTTAAACTGATTAATGTTTAATTGTTAATAAAATATTGTGTGGTAATTAATTTGAAAAACAAAATTTGTAAAGTTCAAAAGATGTAATAAATTTAAAATATTTTTAATAATTACAATTTATTAAGAAGTGTAAATTTTTAATTTTTTATTAAATTATTACATGTTTGAACTTTAAACAATTTTAGGTATAAAATTAATTTATTATTGACTTCAAAACTTTTTGAATGAGTTGTAAAATGCCTAATAGAAGATGTATTATTATGACTTCCAGTGATTTGAAGTTTTTGTTGATTTTGTCCTGGTCCTGGTAAGATTTTAAACCAATCTAGCTAGACCCGGTTTGTTTGGTATTGAAAATGAAAAATTCCTTTGTAGTTTAATGTCTCTTCTTGTGATATTTCTTGAACAAAACAAGTTTTATAGTTCTGCAATCATAGATTGTAAATAGAAATTTTGCAAGTATTTCGTTCTAAATAACAGCCTATTTCAAAATTTTATTCACTTTTTTGAATTTTTTCCAGAAGAAAGTTCATTGTGCTTCATTAATAAAGTTGAGAAGTAAAGTAATATTTCTATATAAAAATATTTTTTCTGAAACAAATATTAATAATCAGAGTAATGTGAGAAAAAACAGAATCAAAAGTTTTTGGATATAAATCTCTAACTTCTATTGGGCTGATGGGATTTGTGTGAAATTTGGTATAAGACATGATGCTTCGTTATGTATAGATAAAGATTGAAATATCAACACAAACTATGCCACTTTAATAAACCACTTCAAAATCCCAAATTAACTTCCCAAAAATGAGGTTTTTCACATTTTCGACTATAAAATCCACATTTTTCCTAAGGCCCGTATATTTTCATTGCAAACAATATTTAACAACATATTATACATTTCTAAATAACATTCCGTTTGCTGATTCCTACTTTGGGGCTTAATAAAATATAGACAAAAATCTAATCAATCACATAAAATGGGTCAAATTCTGGAGGGTGTGTTCCTTGCCCATTTGAGTTATTTTTTTATTTTAAGTTATCTCTGTGAAGATGCCTTTCAGAAAAATGCAAAGACAATTTTAATTTAGAGAAAAATGCTACAAGAGATAAATAGGAAATCAAGGTCTAAAATAATATAAATATTTGAAATCGGACGAGCAAAAAAGTTTGACAATCGATTAAAATTTGTTTATGTCAGAGGTACCCTAATTTGAGTTCCCTTAGCTCCGTTTCTGAGGGCTCTGTTGGATAATCCTCTGCTAAGCTTATTCATGCAAATCAAAAAAAACTATACAAAATTTACAGATTTATATCCAAAAATGTTCGATTAGGACTTACTGGTCAACTTACCAAAGCTAATATTTGGTACTAAATATTTATTATGTGAAATGTACCTTAAACAATGTGTTTAAATACAACTGCTTAATTATCCCTTTTTAGAAATTTTTTCAACCATTTAAACAAATTTAAAAATTAGTGTAAGTTTATATTCTCTTAATTTCTATAAGAAAAATGTCGAAATAACTCCCCGTTTGTACGGTTGAAATGGTTTTTTATGAAGGCAAGCGATATCCAAGATATGTGAATATTATAATATATACTTATATATATATTAATATATATATATAATAATATATATATATATATATTAGTATAATTATATATATATATATATAATATATATATATATTATATATATATATATATATATATATATTATATTATATATTATATATTATTTTGTGATTTTTTTTTACGACATCGTTTTAGCTATAGATCTTTATTTTTTATATAAATTGCTTCATAAATTATTTTTATAAAATTATTATTATTTTTAAATAAACAAAATTTCGAAACAACAGAGTTTTAGACCGAAAACTAAATTGAACCGGTGATCGATTTTCTGAATCCTTTATATAAGCCATTGACTTCGCTTTTATGACAAAGGATTCGATATTTTTTTTCTGAATTTTTTGTCTAGAAAAAAATTAATTCAAGTGGTCCCTTATTAACCGAGTTATTTGCCAAAATATATTTTTGTACCGTTTTCCGATCTTAAATAAACTACCAGACTTAACAATTTAATTTATTTAATACACGTTTCTCTTATAGTTGTTTTTGTTTTCATGGGTCAGAAAAAACAATAACAACCAATGAACTATTGCTTATACTATAGTTACTTTTTTTGATACTATTTAACATTTTTAAAATGACCGAGCCTGGATATTAAAATTATTGATTTAAAGAATTTTATTATTGAATTTGAAATTTATTTTTTTCTGTGTACGCTTTTACCCCCTAATATTCGAATTTCCTAAAATTCCGTCTTAGTGGACTTATTCGTTAGAAAATTAATTCACAGTCCATATTTCTAGTCTTAACGCTTTGAGCTGTGCGATGATAAATCACAAATAAATAATAAGTAAAATTCCATCTCATGAACGGTGAAGGGTATACTTTTTACTTAAATCTTCCGGAAGTCCTTTTTGGAAACAAATTAAACGTGTTTGAGAAAATCTAAAAGTTTTTGGATATATGGAAACGTTTACGGTTAAAGTTTTAAGGGTCTTATTTTGTAAAACACTTCCACTTAGAAAATTTGTTCATGTAAATTGTTTTTATTCTTCGAAAATTTATATGGAAATTTTTTCAAAGTGAAGTGAAGGGAAATAAAGGGGTAAAATTTTGTGGGAATATATTTTTGTGTGTTAGGTAGTAGTCCCTCCATTAAGGAAATTTTGTTTTTAGCAGAACTTAAAACTTTTTCGATATTTGTATTTCAACATTTCACAACTCTCACTTTTGGAAGTCAATAATATTTTGTGTCAAATAATTCTGTAAAAGACATTAAGGATATTCACAAAAAAAGATATATATGAATAAATTAAAAAATAATTAAATGTTTTATTTTTTAACTTAATAAAAAACAATTATTTCATACTTAACCTGTGGCCTAAAATAAAAAGGTTTTTTGAAATATATATTTTCAAAATAGAATTTGCTTTTGTGTCAAAATATCTTAGTGTACATTTGGTGTTTGTTGTAAACAATTTGAAAATAAAAAAAAAAAATCTTAAAATAAAATCAAGTATAAATTCAGTTTAATTGTTTGTGTGTTTTGTATAGTTGTGGTAAAAACAATTTGTTTTGAGTTGTTTTGATTTGAATTGAAAAAAAAAGAATATAGATTTTAAACAGCATTACGATATCCATGCAAATTTTCCACATTTTCATAGCAAAAATTTACAATATTTATTTGATTTGATTTTTTGTTTATATACTTAAATGTATAAAAAATAGTTTAAAAGGATTTTATATTTTAAGGAAATTTAAGGATTAATAAAAAAAAACTTAAAAAGTTTTTGTATATAAAAAAAGATAAATTAAGTGTGAAAGTGTTTAATTTTTTTTTAATATATAAAAGTGATAAAACGGCTTGAACAGGCAAGACAAGGCAAATATGTTTTTTTTTTTGGTAATAAAGAAGAATAGAAGGTTAAAGACAAGAGGAACAACATCAATTCTTATTTTATTTATTTATTTTTTTAGAACAAATATTTAAAAGGATTTTTGTTTGGTAATTCAGTTAAAATAAGGCAAAAACCAACACCTGATATTTTATACACAAACACATACACAATAATTAAAAAAATATATATATAAATTACAAATAAATACAAATTCTCCAAAGAAAAGCAAAGTGTAGATTTTGACAAAAATAAAATTTGTGCCAGGAAGTTTTTTTTTTTTTTTTTTGTAAGAAATAGAATAAAAAGTAGTATAACGTAAAGATCACATTGACATGACATTCCATGGATAATATTATTTAATTTTATTTTAATTTGTGGTTAGTATTTAGTTTTGTTGCCATTTATATAGAATTATAAATAAAAAACTTAAAATAATAATAAAAAAAATAATAATTTTAAAGAAATTTTCTCTTACATTTGCATGAATTTGTAAGTCGCCGGGCGTTAATACACCACCAACAACAACACCAGAACTTGTTGTAGTAGCACCACCAATTTTACCTGATAATTCAATTGATACGTTAAGGGGAAGGCATGTCATGGGCGTGGCAAGTTTATATTTTGATATGCACACATAAATATAAATATTTCATAGAGGTGGAGGATGTGGAGTTGATTGTTGGTTGGGTTTAGTTGATTGTGTTTTTATTTGTTTTTTATTTATTTGTAGGGTCACAGGTCACACACAGTTTACAACACATACACACACAAAGTTGGTTTTGCACAGGAAGTTTTGAGTTATTTTTTGTTATAACAGTTTGTTTTGTTGTTGTTGTTTTTTTTTTATTTTGGGAAGGGAGGAAATATATATAAAAATAAAATGAAAAAAGATATATAAAACAAATTATTAATTTATATTTTCAATTTTATTGATTTTTTAAATTGTATTTTCTTTTTCTTGTATAAAAGGGGATTACTGTACATGTTAAATAAATCTTTTAATGATTTTGTTGTTGTTAATATATTAACTATTAATGTTAGTGTATCATTATTGTAGTTTTTTATTAAAAAAAAAAAAAAATTGTGTGTTTTTGATTTGTTACATAGTGTTAATTTGTTTTAAAGAAAAGTTAATTCATTATTTTGGTCATTTTTTTCGTTTCCAAAAAAAAAAAACTCTTTTGAAATTGTGGAGAATTTGTAGGATTTTAATTTTTAATGTTCTAGTATTAAAAAAAAAAAAAAATAGTTTTATTTAAAAAAAAAAAAACAAAAATGATTTTATTAAAATATTTGTAAGTTTTAGTGTTAGTTAAATATTTAATATAAAAATTTATTCATTTTAAAGTAATATTAGATTTTTATAGTTAAGGCTTAAATATTAATATATAATAATTAACAATAGTAATAATAATATATAATAATAATACATAATATATAATAAATAATAATAATAATAATAAATAATACTTTAAAATAACTTAATAGAATCTATTTATATATGCTTGAAAACTAAAACTAAGACTAAGTCATTATTATTTTAAAAGAACATAAATATAGATATAAATATATAAGTCTATTAGGAAACAGTGATGATATAAAAATTTTTATTGTAAAAGAAATCGTAATTGTACAACAGAATTAGTTTTACAAAAAATATAAACACACAGAAATTGGTGGAATAAGTGGTAAATAGTTATTGAAGAGATTCCCAGCGCATTTAACGTGTCTCAGAGACGTCTTGAATTAGAAAATGTGACAATAAACGTAAATATATTTATTGAAAATCATTCGAAATATAAATAGATTGTATTATGTTAAAATATATGCTATAGAGTTTACTAGAATATGAGTTTTTGTCCTTAGTAGAATATACGGTAAACCTGTTCTCAGCTATTGGTCCAAAAAAATTTTGATATTGTTTAACGGTCGTTTTTGCAAAACTCAAATTTCCAGTTTTTTTATACCTTTGTTAAACAAATCTCAATAATTTTTGGGAGATCTCATAGGATTTATGGACCCAACCAGATTTACTGAATAAACAGTGAATTAAAATTAAGGCAAGTTACCTGTATATAGTATTGCCTGTATCTGAATTTGAATTCAGCGCAATTTTAGAGAAGAAACTCATTTCTTTATGTATAATTTTGGACAAATCATCCCATTTTATTTACACTTCTATGGTGGTACGCTTATAAATTGGAATCTTTTCTTAAAAAAATTTATAATCTAACATAAATTCTAAATATTAAAGTCTAAGAGTTTATAATGACAATGTTGGTACGATATTAACGCCATAAACTTTAAAGGTCAACGGGTCATAATTTTGTAATATTTGCAAATTTTTGATGGAACTTAGATCCGAAATTATTATCTATTTTTTCGGTAGATTGTATCATAAAACTTAAGAAATTTATTTATTAATAACTGATATTTACAATGATAGTGAAAAATAATGAAATTAACCCTTAAAACGCCGTGGGGTCAAAATGTCCCCGATTTTTTAAAAACATGCCAATTTGAATATATTTCAATAAAACCCGTTTGTAATCCCATTAATTCAGCAAATTGATTAAAAAAATTAAATCTAAAAAAATTTCAATTGGGTATTAACCCTTTTTGAAAGGTTCGGCTTTTAAAAATCCAATCCAAACTTTTTTAAAATCCATACATTTTATGGGTAATCTAGTGTATACTTGACTTATTATGACAGCCTGTAGCTTATCTGCTGTTGTCACAGTGTTACTTCAAAAGATTTTTTCTAAAAGCTTAGATCCTCTCCTACAACTCATGCATACATTTAAATTCAAAACGACTTCTAGTTTAATAGTTTAACTTTTTCCTTTGGACCCACTGTGCTAAATACATCTCAAAAATATTTCGAAATTTTTCAAAAACAAATATTAAAAAATTCCTTCTTGCCAGCTGATTTTTAATTGAATCTTTGGAACATTTACCATTGAAGATAAGTCCAGAAAAGGTATTGGAATTTCATAAAATTATTATATGATACAGAAGTACGAATATATAAAGAATTTTAACTTAAAAAGTTTATTGATATACAATTAAAAACAATACTATTTTGTCGTAGAATAAAAAAAACTAAAATATTAATTTGGCATTTATTTATGAACAAAATATTTAAAATATCCTTATTAAGATTTTAAATAAACTATTGAAAGGATATCATCACAAAATTTGCTTATTTTCTGCAGTGCTGTAATAACATTTTTTATACATCTTTAATAAGTGCGACCGAAAAAAAATTAACACTAATTTTGCTTTAAAATTTGTATCTACGTATCTTAGAAAAATATTTCAGTTATGTTTAACATTGTAAAAAAATATTTAAAACTGTGTAGACCAAAACCTATAATAAAATTTAGTAATCATTTTTGCAATTTCATATAGTGTCTGTCTCACAAAAAAAAAAGTTGCAAATGTATCCCTCTAGAAATGAAGATTAGTATGTTTTTATATGATTCCTCAAATATTAAATTATAATATTAATATTGACGTGAGCTGTACAATTTTCAAAACATTTCCAAAAATTGGTTATTTCTTTCAATATCATTATCAAAATTTTAGTTATAAAAAAATTAATTAAAATTATAATAGACGCATACTACGTACGACCTTCAATATTCATTTAGATAATTATTATGTCTTTTTTTAGTCGTGGAATATTAAGATTTTACTAACATTTTATATCATTATTTCCTTTTTGAAGCATGTAGTTTTAAATATTTCGGATATTTTTCAAAATAAATAGCGGCGTGACAAAAAAATAATTTTTTGCATTTTTGTAAACCTCATTAACCATTCTTTCATTCTAAGGGGTGACTGGTACAACGTTTTTCTTCGACCCGCCCTAGTGTATACTGTCGATTAAAAGCCATAGTTTTGGAGGTGTTTTAAAAATAGACCTGCTCACGTAAATGAAATAATTGAACCGTAATAGTTTAGGGAATTACTTTAAAACATATCAAACTTAAATTTTAGGGGTATACATTTGCAACTTTTTTGTTCCCATACAAATCAAAGAACCGTAATATAGGTGTATTGAAATTTTCAATATAAATTCCATTTTGATTTCTGATAAACACTTATTTTTCAATAAATTTATTAAAGAAATTCGTACAACATACAATAATAGTAAAGAGAAATTAATTAAAACGAAAAATAATTCAACAGCCTGCATTAAAGTGGACAACAATGAATTACAACAGCAATATTAACAAATATTGCAAACAGCAACAATAACAACAACAACACTAGAAGCAAATACAACAACGACGACAATGATGACAACGTTACAAACAACGAGGACGATGTTGATGATGACAATACTTATTGTTGTATGTATTGAGTGAATATCTTTAGTATTTAATAATGTGACAAGTAAAACAAACACATACGCATACACTCTTATATATACAAACAACACAAATAAAAAAAAGAAGAAAAACACATTTTTACATTTCCCTTTTCCGCCAACTGTCTATCATTAAATTTATTTCATTTTAGTTAATGGCATAGAGTAGAGAGGAAAGAGCAGAGGAAATAGGATGAGTGAACAAAAAAAAAAAAAAATTGTAAATGTAAATGAAACAACGAAAATAAAATAAATTTATACCACAAAATGGTCCAGTAGTTGAAAAATATATAAAAATATAAATAAATTAAAAAAATGTGTTTGTATGTTAAGTTAAAAATAATGACTTAAAATGCGCAACTGTGCGTATGAGCAACTTTAATATAATTTCCATAGCAAACACAAATAAATGTACACAATAACACATACGTACTCATATACACCAGCATTTGTATCAACCATACATGTATTTAAATATATATTCACATGTTTAAAAAAAATCGTTGAATGCTGTCCTTATTTTACCGTTGATACACACATTAAGATATCTATAAAAATTTGACACAATGGCCTAAAAAGCAAAAAAACTGCCAACTATAAAAATAACATTAGTTTGTAGTTTTGAAAAAGAAATAATAATAATTATTCATGTATTTATATAATTATGTAAAAGATAAAGGAAATATTAAAGTTTGTAGAATTGTTTGTTTCTCTAATCAATATATTGATATGATGAGTTTTTTTTTAAATATTACATACACATATGTATATACATATGCATTTGTATATATTTCACAACTTTCAAAATTTTTAGTTAAAAATATAGCATAACTTAAGGTGCCGAAAAATTAAGACGTATGATATATGCGGCTACAACAATACAAATAATACTTATACGTTGTTGGCCATCAGAGTTGCTTAGCAGTTGACCAATATAAATTTTTTACAAAAGCACTATTCCCTCAGTACCAATTGACACCTAATGGCCAGCAAAGTTCCAGTTGAGAACCAGTGAGAGCTAATTTCTAAGTTTAATAAGAAGTTTAATTTTTAATAAGAATATATCACAGACAAAAAATTATTTCAAATAATTTTGTATAAAAATTCTTAACTTACTTTGTATTGGAAATTAATTATATTATTAATTAATATAATGAACTTTTAATTGGATTAGAGTGATTGTTTAAATAAACTGACAGTTCTTAAAAAAATATATTAAGAAAATTAAAAGATTTTTGTATAAAAATATAGAAACTAAATAAATTTAAGTAAATTTTTAAGAAATTTCAGCTCATTATACTTAATAATATTATAATTTTGATGATTTGAGCAAAATCAATTAAAAATTAATAAATATAAGCAAATTCGTAATTGAAGTGTATTTTGATTTTTTTCTATGTACCCAGGAAAAAATTTAGAACAAGTTAAAAAATCATTAGTTCTATAACTGGTGTAATAAGAATCACTTCAGATACTTTTATAATATACTCAGAACTAGCGGTATCTCAACCGATTCTGACATTATTGGAGTGGAACCTAATTGTGATTCTAAATTCGTTTAAAGGAATATTTTCGAGAACTATTGCTTAAGAACTAACTCCGTATGTCTTATACATCACATCGGAGAACAAATTACTGGTTCTAAAATGACGTCCAAGAACTTTCAAACAAATTGTATAAAAAATTAAAAAAATATAAAATAAAAAGAATTTGTTTGAAAATAGCCCGTTCAAATAAAAAACAAGTTCTAAAACCGTTCCCTATCACTGGTTCTGAATGGAACAATTTCCAACAAAAATCCATTGTTAATGGACTAGTTTTAGAACAGTTACACAGAATGGGTGCTGGCTAGCTACAACTTATAGAGAACTAGTCTTGTAAATGACAATTTCAAACAAAAATCATTAGTCATAAAGCCAAAGTAGAAGAAGTACTTGATATTTTCATATGTTCTAGAACTAGTTATATACATTTTTTCATGGCTATTGATATATATGTAAAGGATGGTCCGAAGTGTTCTATCATAGAATTTATATGTCATTTTTAAATAATGCAATAACACAAAAAGTAATAAAAAATATTTTCATAATTCGTTCACAACCTAACTGTTATAGGTCAATGTAATATTATAGTTATATAAAATATTATACTAGTCGGAACTGCATTTACTAAAGCACAGTGGTTCCCAATTTATTTATTTATTTATTTATTTATTTATTTATTTATTTATTTATTTATTTTTTATTATTTTTTTATTTATTTATTTATTTATTTATTTTTTTTTTTTGGGAATAATTCAGTAACTAAAGAACCATTAAAAGTATTTCAATAAAATTTCACTTGGCCAGAGCTGAGGAGTTTTCGAGTTGATTTAAAAGAGTACAGGTTCCTAGTAGTTCAGGGGGAAGTGGGTGGCTCTACAAAGTTGACCATATCGGGTATGTACATTTTCTAGAATTTTGTATAGAATCCAGAGAACATTTTACAAAAAGGCTTAATTTGAGACCACCAATTAAAAAATAAAATAAATATGTCCAAAAATTGCTCAAAATTTTACTTTGATCCAAATATTTCTTAGAGTAAAGGATATAACCTTCATTTGTAAGATTATTTTTTTAGAGACGTACAATTACTATTTATGTGCAAATTTCAATCAAATGATAAATTTGGCCAATTTAAAAAAGTCTTCATACCTGAGGTGATTAAATTCGAAGGTCCACCACTCGTTCCCCAAATTTGCTAAGAACATGTCTTTGTGAAATTTCATTAAAATACGTTCAGCAGTTCTAAAGATAAATACATAGTTCATAAAACAAATATTGTTTTGGAACCTCAGTGAAAAGTGAACGTCCATCTGCATATACATTGAAATTAAATGGATAGAAAATGACATATTAATTCAAGGAAGGGCGATATGAATATTTAAATAATCTCGACTTGTTTTGTAAAAGAAATTTTAAGTCCCACAAAATTTTTGGCTGAATTGTAATTGCCGTACGTCTGCCTATACATTGTGAAAAAATGGATCTTAAATGGTCTCTTAATTCAAGCAAAGCTGATAGCAATATTTTTATATTTACAACTTGATATTAAAAAAGGAATTGTTTTGGCTGAATGGTAATGTCCGTCTATCTATCTATACATTGGGGTTAAATGTGGCAAATGTAAAAAATAATGTAGAAAATACAGGGACGCCAAAATAAAATATTGCGAACTATAACCGCAGCCCCTTGGTATGTAAGAAATACTAACATACATAAGGATCTAACGTTCCTTTGGTAAGAGATGTTATAAAAGAACATACAGGAGCATACTTGAAGAAATTGGAAATAGACCCTAAGCCACTAGCACGAAATATACTAAGAAGTAATGGACATATCCGACTGAGAAGAAAAACACCGCAGAACTGAACCGAAGTTAAACCATATGCATTAAAATCGCTTTTAGTCCAACGTTGGTTGGACTAAATAGTTATTAAGATTTAGATTTAAGATTTGTTTAATTATTGTTAATTCACTTAACTTTTGTGAAGATTCAATAAATAATAATATATAAAAAAATGTGTCAGAAACGGAGCTGATTCAGGAAAGTTTTTATTTATTAGTAAATAAGCAAATACTAGGACAGAAAATAATTTAAAACTTCTTGAACTAAAGTAAACTGAAATAAAAAATTCATCGAAAAATGATGAAAATTGATTTTTTGTTTTCAAATTTGACAGCTCAGTAAACAAAAACAAGGCAACCTGGGCTAATGATTTTTATTGTTGTTGATAAATAATTTTGTCTATTTTTATTTGGTATTAAATTTTATTACAAAAAGTTAATTTTCAAAGTAAGCGTAATTTTCGATCAATTCCACCGCAACGTGTGCTGAATAGAAGTATGATTAATATGAGACTAAAATATTGCTCATACGTTAAACTAAATGAATAAAAATATATGTTTAATCAAATAACTTAATATTGAAATTTGACTTTGTTATTAAAAACAAACCTTAAATTCATAAATAAACCATAGTTGGTCAGACTGAACACAAAGAATCTGAAATAATTTGAGCAATAAAAAGTTTCATTCAATAATTTTTAAAATTTCTAATATATCAAAGACATTACTTTCCCATTTTTCAATTTATTTATGCAAAAGTATGATTAATATGTGAATAAAATACTGCTCATACGTTGAAATAAATAAAATAACAAATATGTCAACTTAATATTGAAATTTGACTTTATTAATAAAACCAACCTGTAATTTATAAATAAAACCATATTTGATAAGACTTGACTTAAAGTATCTGGCATAATAGAGTATTTCATTGACACATTTCTTCAATACTTTTGAAATTATTAATCAATCAAAGACATTTGCATCCCATTGTGCAACATTTATATATGCCTATTTATAGTCAAAATTATATACAAATTATTTCAAAATATATAAACTGAAAAATAACACAATATTTCATGTTATAAATAACATGATATTTACACTACTACACACTTATGGGGACAAAAATAAAAAAACATATTTTTATATTAAATAAACTTCGTAATAGAATAAAAAGAATAATGTGTATATGACCAAAAATAAAAAAAAATTATATAACAATATCTGTGATCATTATATAAAACTTAAGCAGAAAAAAATACTTGTATGGTGATTTATATATTATTTGCTGAAATATCTATGAAGAAAAAAAAAAAAAAAACAATAATTTAAATTCATTAAACAATTCATTGTTATTTTGACACAGAAAACTGTCCATTTTAGTGAAACAATAAAAGTTTGTAAAAATAAAACTGTATAAATTGTCATAGAATATTCATATAAATTAAACATTGACTGCATTATGATGCTTTATCTTTGTTTCTTTTTCTAAGGAAAACTAAAGTTATCAATGGCTTGTGTGTGTGTTTTTTTTTATGTGACATATAATTTTGCGTTTGAAATAATTTATTTAAAAAAATGTGCCAAAATATAGACAAAGATATTTATACCTATAAATTTTTGGATGGAAATTATTGTTCGATAATAATTTTATAGTTCGTTTTTAGAAGAAAAATTATATGACTTTGCAAATCAATTTTGTGTAAAAAATAAAAAAACAAGAAGCAGGGTTGAGTTATAATAAAGATATAATATCAACTATTTGCAATTCTATAATATTTTTTCTATTTTACACTCTTGTACAAGGAAAACTAAACTAAATTAAAAATTTACAAAACCTTTAAAAAACTTATTAGGTCTGTTCGTTTGCTTGCTAATTTTCCAAGTATTTAACTCGAAGAGCGCATAAAAATAGTAAAAATAGTAAACATTTCAAGAGATAAATGTTTTTAAATTGATGGCTAATGAACGCCAGTTTGACATTATTTAAATGCTAGTTGAAATGGTATAAAATTGTTTATAGATTCAATAGGATGGTCCATCAACTAAATTATTAAATAATATATTCGAAAAATGTGAACTATTATATAGTTTGATATGACTACCCTAGAGTAAAGAGAACTGGTTCAAAACTAGTCACGTGACAGGTTCTTGGGGCTAGTGACGGATCTCAATTCAAAAACTTTATATGAGAGGAATCTGTCACTTTTACAAGGGGTTGTCATTGAAGGTGATTAATTAGCTTCTTGGGTTAGGTTACAGGATAGGTAACGAGACTGGTCCAAAAGGACAGGTTCATTCTCGATTAAGGTAATAAAAATTCAATGAAAATTCGGATTTTTTTCTTTTTAAAATTTTTTTATTAGATTTATGTTTATCTTATTGTTTCATAAATTTTCCTTAAACTTGATGGTATCACCCCGAATCGAACTCGTGCTCATCTAACGTATGATGTTTTATAGTCTTCAACCATTCAGCCACTTTTTGCTATTTCGCGCGAGTAGCTAATTGCACACTTAACAAGCATTTTCTAAAATGACTATCAGTTTTTAAATAGTGAGTGTCAAATCGTTCTCAATTGGAAATTTTGTGACGTATTACTAGGAGACAGGATCATAAATACAATTGACACAATTTTTCTGCAGGTTATCTTTTTCTCTTAACTTTCTTAATGGTTTCATAGAAGCAAATAACACATAGCAAACTAAGAACCTATTCTTAGTTTCATATGATAAATAATTATATTAAGTTGAAATGCTCACATCTTCAATAATACATTTCTTGTGTTTGTTAAAACTTTTTATCAAAATGAAGTCGCTCTATTCTTAAGCAATTAATTCTTTTAAAATGTACTTATTGTAAACGATATTACCAAGAAATAAATAAAATTCTATAAATCTTACTCTTCTTATTAAAAATAATTGCATCTTTCTATCTTATTATTCTTACAATATCATATGTTGAAAAAAGTATATATTTAAAATACCGAAACTGAAATACCGGTATACACCGGTTACGTACTTTAAACGGTACTTAATCGCTATATATATCGTTATATATGGTTTCCAACCATGATTATTTAATACCATAATGCAATTTCTGAGGAAACTAAAAGATCTAGAGCAAGAAGTATTAAAAGGTGTGATCACTTATATGCTTCATAAATAAATTGAATAATTTATTGAACTTAAAAAAAAAAACAAATTGGTGCTACAAATAATGGGCAAAAAATAAAATGTCTGTTGTCAAACTGTTTCCAATGTTATTAAATAGTATCAAGAGAACTCTTCTCTTGACAGGAAATATGATATTTTGAAGGCCAAGAAAATTGAAAGCATTTTGAAAGGAATTCAAACAAACAAATCCGGTTGAAAAGTACCCCTGTTAGGTCAGTACTCAGGCGAAAAGTTGATGCTAATGCTCCGTTGAAAATATATAAAATCCAAAATGTTTAAGACTGGAATAGTGACAACAAATTTAGAAGCCAAGTTCATGGCACGGAAATTAATGTTAAATATCATACAAAATTCACTGACAGATTTTATGCAGCTTCCTGGCAAAAATTTGTATGATGCTCCAGGGTATGTTAAGATAAGTTTAGGATCGAAAAACTTTCGAAATTTTCTAAAGAATTATTGGTTCAGCAAGATTTATGCAGTCGCTGCAAAAAATCTATGTAAACCTATTGCGCTCTCATAAAAGAGCACAATAGGTTTACATATTTTTGTTCCGACTTGGCGTCATGCTACTACTTAGGAACGCTCTGGAATTACATAGTTTTGTAACAAGAGAGGTTAATTCTCTAACTTATCTGCAGCTGAGGCCAGTGAAGAGAGATTGAATTTTTGTGATATGAATATTGAAGATTTTAAAAGGAGCTCGAGGAGAAAGCTTTACACAAAGCTACTCCAGATTTGCCTATAGTTTTTTTTTGTTTTGGAAACTTAAAAAAAAATTATATAATCCCAAACGAAACATAATTTTTTATGTGAATAAATAACATATCAGCTCTGAAAATATGAAATTTTATTGAGATTTTTTAAACGGATCTCATGTTAAAGAATTATTTCC
>MINK01189916.1:26397-43105 GCA_001735545.1 Phormia regina | reverse complement strand
TGTTGAAATTTAAATTGAACGAACAAAGTTGTTACTTTTGGTATTAAAAATAATACAGAGTTTAAAAAAAAACTTAAATTATTTTCATATTCATAACCTAAAAGCCAGAAAAAGGTAGTTATTTTAGTATTGTTGATGTAATCCGAATCAAAAGAGGAAAATCTGTTAATATAATTGTTATAAATTACGTTTAATAATTTTTTTGGATACTCTTTTGGGCAACTATGTATGATTATGATGTGTGGTGAAAGTGGTTTCAGCACTAATACATATAAATAAAATTTAACTAAAACATTTTTTTTTTTTTTTTGACAAGCTTTCCATTCTTAGTATTCTTTGGTTACAACTATAAGTATTCAAGTAAGTTTTAGTACTCTATGTATCCTTTAAGCAAGCATTGAAATAAAACTTACAACATATTCGTAACTCAGTGTTCATAAATTAACAATTACAAATTTGGCACTTTTTTGAAATTCAAAAGTTTAGGAATTTTTAGATTTAAAAAAAAAAAACATTTTTTTGTATTTATTATGAGTATTTTATTAATTACAGGAAAATAATTGGTACTTTATTTAACGTTTGGAGTCATATCTACGACATTAAAATTAAAACCAGAGTATTTAAACATTTTTTTGAAATTTATTTGAACAAATTTTTTTCTTTATCCATGGGAATGAAAATAGTACCAAAAAGGCCTCATGGTACTTTTTTATTATACCATCATATGTTATTATAAAATTTATTTGGCTAAATACGAATCCTATTGAAATTGGTTGTGATCGGTCTATCGGTCTATCGTTCCACGTACTCCGCATACAAATATCTTCTTGTTAATATATATCTGTGTTAAATGGTATGAAGATCGGTCTATAATTGACTATCGTTTCACGCATAGAAATATGTTCTTGTTAATATATATCTGTGTTAAATTGACTACAGCTCCCATTAAAAATCCTCTTTCAAAACTAACTTTAAAATATGTAAATTCAATACAAATATTAGTATCAAGTCTGTCATTAAACTTGAATTCACAAATGGAGACTTACTGCTTCTTTTAATGGTACTTTTTGTATTGTTAGTACTTTTTTGTTTTTCTAATGGTACTTTTTGAAGTTTAGTATAATATTGATAATAGAAACATAAAACTTTGCGGAACATTTCATTCATTTATGATTATAAGTGGATGATATTCAATTAAGAATCTTCTGCTACTTTTCTTCCTTTCAATGGAGTATTTTTTTCCTCCCAATTGTATAATAATTTATATTGAGATATTAAATGAATTACAAAAAAAAAAAAAAAAAAAAAAAAAAAAANNATAATTTATATTGAGATATTCAATGAATTAAAAAACAATTAAGAACTTCAAGTTCTATCATTATATGTATATCCCATACCATAGTGCATATGCTTTGAAATGAATTTTGGAGATGACCTTTATGGTAACTACGGGACAATTATTGACAAATTTACGTAATAAGTACTGTTTTTATTTTACTTATGAATAATAATATTCTGTTACTTTTATATGAGAATGATGCATTTTAAAGTGATTCCCGAAAATTTGTCTTATGGGAATATCGGGCTAATATTAATATTGCTAGAGTTAGTGATAGTTGTCTTCACTAAATACTATCTTAATGACGTAATTTGTAAAGGATTTATATCATATCATATAATTTTTGTGTATGTGCCGTAAGTTTTTTTTAGAGGAGCTTGGAAAAATAATGGATTGATATTAAACAGTCTCAGAAAGGGTTTTCAATTCTCTACAGCAGATCATATACAAGAACTCTTCAAAATAGAGATCTGATATATCTTTAAAATTTAGATTGTCAGTCTTGGGAAGATATATAGACTGGATGACGGACAACGATAAATCAATTTAGGAAATAATACAAGCTATACTCTAGAGTAGTGAAGTAAAGTAATCTGTAAATTTATATTGACTGAAAAAATTCAATGTCACCGTTTTGTAAGTATATAAAAAACATGTTTATCTTCCATTTTTTTTTTAATACTTACTCTTCATCTGTTAAAGGATCTACCGATAAATTGGCTTTCAAATCTTGATCTCTCCAATAAAATTCCGTAAAATTAAAAAAAGTTTGTCTAGATTTTGTCTCCGTACAAACAGTTACAGCTGGAAAAGGTATTTGCCAAACGGGTGTAGATTTCTCAGCAAAACTTACAATAACTGGATTATTATTCCATTTCCACCAAATATTCATGGTCAAAGAGGCACAAAGATAAATCGAGAATACAAATACCATAATCCAAAAAAATCTAAAGAAATAAATAAATTCCACAGTTATGCGTATTACCCTTTAACCTCGAACACCTTAATACCTTTCTAAACAAGGACGTTTTTGTTCACCCAAATATTTAATACCATGTATAGTACTATTATCACAATATTCCGAAAATATTGCCCAGGCTGCCTGAGAAGGTTTGCCATATTTAATCTGTTGTTTAGTATCCACATCATCATCACTATCAACATCAACAGTTTCCTTAAAAGCAGTTATAGTTTTGGCCATCAACGCTGCACGTTTCCTATTATTTAAAATATTATTAGAAATATGTACAAATATCCATTTGTATCCATATGTGACTGTACCATTGCAACGAGGATTTTGACTCCATACGCTTTACAGGCTCCATCTTGCCTGTAAAAGGTATTTTGTTGAATTTATTCTAAACTTTCTTTTTAAATTGTTTATTTTCCGTAAATGATTTTAACACTTTCACCTGTAATTTATAACTATTAATGAGAACTTAGTTTATACTGTGTTTTTATAGACAAAAAAATTCTTATAGTTACAGGTGTGGTAGAGTTCGCGATAACACGACAAACGCATCGTATTACACCTTTGGGATATTATCATAATCTTTTTGGTAGACAAACTCTTGGGAGATGTTCATTTTTCGTTTGTATATGTTAAATATTTTTAATTAGTTGAATTACACATGTTTGTGCACATTAATGTACTACTAAAAAGATAATATTGTCTGAAAGGGTTAATTCGTATTAACTTATTAACATAGTTTTTTTTTTTTAGAAAACTTAACACTAGAATAAACATCGCAATAAGGAAAACAATTTAGTTTAATTTACTTGTGAAGGGTCATCATTCATAGGAGCATATAGTTACTAAAATTGTAGAAGTCCGTAACTGACATTTTTAATATGAAGCAATTTCGCAAACTTAATTATTAAAAATATGCAATTTAAAAGATAGTTTCATTGTTTTCCTTATAATTTTTTTCAACATTTCTAATAAAGAACTTATTGTTATTATTATTGTTATTTTGTAGCTTCGGTTCTATAAGATATTGATTTCAATCTTTTTCCATATAACAAAGAATTTTATCATTGCTTAGGTAATTTAGATGAAAAAAAAATCGAGTTTATACTTTTTCTGATTTTTGAAATAAAAATAAAATTTTTGTAAAAAGTGGATTTTTGAGAAACTCTACATATTTTATATGTAATAAAAATCTTTGTTATTAAAGAAATCTGAACGACTTTATATTATAAAATGAGAAAGTGAAAACAAATTTTGAGATTTTCGAAAAGGAATCCCACAATTTCCAAAAAAAAAAAAAAAAACGCCGCAAAACCCAAATATGTTTTTTTTCATATTTTCGGCTATAAAATCCACATTCTTCCGTAATCTCGAAGATTTTAAATGAAAACTTTTAACAACATATCAAAGATTCTTAAACTGTATTTCGTTTGCCGATTCGTGCTTTGAGATTTTAGAAAATATAGACTAAAATAAAAACTTTCATATCAAATGGGTAAAATTCGGGAGGGCGTGTACTTGACCATTTCTTTTTGTGAAGATACCTTTCAAAAAAGTATAAAATTATTATATGTTGTTTAAAAAAATTTTATTGTGGAGAAAAAAGGGTGTAGATACTTTTACGGCCAAAAAAAAAAAAAAAAAATAATCGTTATTTTTGCAATTTTCAAATTCAAAGCCGTTCATGTTAGGACTCGGAAAAGATATGGACTTTATTCAATATATAATTTTGTTCTCTAATCAGCTAAAGTAAAAAAAAATAATAATACTAGGATATATATGAGAAATCTTGCATCAAGAACATGCAAAATTGAGGTACTAAAAAATTCAAAAACTATAACAGATGCATGTTTTTTGTAGGTCATATTAATCTATAGAAATACTTAAAATCGGACAAGAAAATTGTCAAGCGATTAAAAAAATATGTCAGAGGTACCCACCTTTGAGCCCCTTTAGCTTCGTCCCTTCCCCCTTCTTAACTTAACATTGAACACTCCTCTGCTACGCCTATAGCTAATTTCATGTAAATCCAAACAGCCAATCAGAAGTTATAGATTTATTTCTAAGAAATTTCGATCCTGCCCCACTGTGGAATATAATATACTAACGACGCTTGTGAATTCTGAACACAGAACGACATGTTCTTAATTTCAAGTTAGAAAGTTAATTATTGTTGTTCTCATAGGACCCATTCACGTAAATATTATATAAAACACAAAAAATTGCCATTAGAAGAACCAAAAAAAGTAATAAAAATCTCCGTCTTATATTCATCTCCACATATATTCTTATCTTAATTTTTAAGTTTCTATGTCCAATATTCCAGAAAATTCAAAAAGTACCATCAGAAAAATAAAAAATTTCGCAAAATCCACTTTTAAAGATTTTCATTCACTTAGAACCAAATATTGTTTATTTCATGATTCTATGTTCAATAATGTAGAAAATGTAAAAAGTATCATCAGAAGAACAAAAAGTATCATCAGACAAAAAAATAAAAATACCCCCGTTATGTATACTCATTAACTTATGATCATATATCTCCAATTTCATGTTTCTGGGTTTATATATTATATAAAATTCATAAAGTACCATTAGAAAAACAGGAAAGTATCACCAAAAATCCTCACTCAGGACTATACCTTCTTATGTTTCTATGTTTCATATATTAAAAAAAAAAAAAAAAATTATTTAATTTGTGTAAAATATAATTTACCGATTTTATCCTATTTTTGGTACGTTTTATTTCCTATGGATGTAACAAATATTGTATTGCAGTGAATTACTAAATTGTAGAGGGTTAATGTTAAAATATTAATTTAAAAAATATATTTTCTAAAAAATTTACCAAAATGTTACATTTTATTTCTATGCTTTTTAGGTTAAAAGATAGACAGATTTTCAAAAAAGTACTGAACTACAGTTTTTATCCGTATTCTCCCTCAAAGTGCTCATGCATAATCAACGTGATAGTTAAAATATTGATTTTTACTATAAATATTGCAAATAATTTTATTTAAAATTTAATAACAGTAAACATTGTCTGTGAGTGTTTACATTAATATTCATCTTAAAAATTTGATGAAACAAAATGAAAAATATATTAAAAAATCAACCAATGTTAGCTCTCCGAAAATGAAGAAGAAGCTCATCTTAATCAGATAAATCTAATTACAAACGATTTAGATATACTGCCACTCAGTACTCATCACATGGTGGAGGAAGTGAAGAAGAAGAAGAAGAGAAAAATTACAAAATCATCATAAGAAGCAGTTCTGAAGAAGATGTAATTGGATGTAGACTAGGAAGAAAAAGATCATCTTAATCAGATAAATTTAATTACAAACGATTCCGATATACTGCCACTCAGTACTCATCATATGGTGGAGATAGCTATAGAGAAGGAAGTGAAGAAGAAGAAAAACAAAAAGAAGAGGAAAATTACAAAATCATTATCAGTAGCAGTTCTGAAGAAGATGTAATTGGATGTAGACCAGAAATAAAGAATCCGTGTATAATGAAGGGAGATATGACTCATATCCCTCTTCTATCACTAGTTTTATTAATATGGACGAAGGACTTTCATTTCAATATCAATGTGACAATGAAGACTTTGATTTGTCTCTCCTTGAAGAACAAGGAATACGAAACGAAGCGGTTGTTACACATATTAATAGACTCCTTCCTCGAAGTACAGAAGACATTGATTGATTTCAAAAAATATCAGACTCCTATTCACACCTAACGCGTGCCAAAGTTCCAATTAGTTTAGAAGACCAATTTTACCTTTTATAATTCTCTAAACTTTCGAATTTCCAAAAATTCCATCCCATAGTGGATATATTCTGTATGAGACCTAAATATAGTCCATATTTTATTATATTTTATGACACAACAAATTATGGGTCTTATTTTGTAAAATACTTCCCCACACTTTAAAAAAATTTTTCATGTAAATTGCTTTTGTTTTTCAAAAATTTGTATAGAAATTTTTTTCAAAGTGTGGTGAAGGGATTTAGGAAATAAAGGGGGTATAAGTTTTATTAAATTTTGAAAATTTAATATTTTTTTCAATTATTTGACCCTTTTATAGTTCAGGCGACAATATATTCTATACGCATATGATTATTTACATGAGCTTTAAGTTCAATTTGTAATGTAAGCTATAACATGTTTTCATTGAATCACACCCATTACGCCCACTTCTAACATTAATATTGGTCTATAAATGTTACGTTCTTATGTTTAAACTTCTGAGGCGATAAAATTAAGTTAAGCACGGTATTAGAAATAATAAAAGCTGTTTTATATGCCTATATTTTACGCCCACTTTTGAAAACATAATTATTGCATATTATAGTCGGCATTTTAAGATACATTATTATATTCTTTTTTAAACTTTATTTTACTAAATTTATTTTGTTAAACTTAAATATTTTCGTGTTATTATATATTTAGAAAGAAATTATATATATTTTATATTAATATTTTGTTTTGTCAATTTTAGGAACAATTTTTTTAAAGCAACAACTGCTTAACAAACCATTTAAAGCACAAAATTCCCTTGGAATTTTCACATGTTAAATTGTTTAAAAAATAATTCCTTTCCCCTTTTGTATATGACCCCTTTTTCTACAGCATTAACTACATAAAATATATGCACACTTTTGATTAACTCATCCGCATAATGTTCATTATGGCCATATTGTTGGTGACGTCAAAAATTGGTAACAAACACAAACAAACAAACACACAAATGGCTACTTGAAAATTTTACAGTTACAACGTTGAAAATTACTGCAACAAATGTTTAAAATGGCAATTGTTTTATGATGTTTGTTTTATTTTGCACACATTTTTCTTCTCCGCAATCGCTCTTTCTCTCACCCATTTGTTGTTGTCATTGTCCTTTATATATTTTGAAGAGCTATTTAAACAAACTTTAGAACATGATGGTCCACAAAAATTGACCAGACTATGGATATAAATGCTGGCTAGCATATACTAAATTGTATGTGTGTATGTGTGTATGTGCGTATGTATTGAAAAGGAACATTACAAAAGGATAACAACCATTTCATAGTATGTCTGTGTGTCATTGTAGCTTATTTAGGTTGTTAATAAAGTTTTAAACTGAATTTCTTTTTTTTTTTTTTGTTTTAGTTTTGTTGTATTATTGTGTGTCCTTGCGAGTGGAAAATAACATCAGAATGATGTTTTTAACTAATACAATGAAAATAACAAACAAGGTGTGTCATTAAAATAGAAAAACCAAAAAAAGGACACATTAATGTAAGGTACTTGAATGCATACTTAGTTGCGTATACTAAATATGTATGTAGTATGTACATATATACATATGTGTGTAGGTTTTTTTTTTCAAATGAAATTGTTTATTTTTTGTTCATATTGCTATATTCAGAATAAAAATGTATAGAATTTTTGCTGTGTTGTAAGGTGTGCTAAATGAACGTAACAATAGCCAAGTAAACGACCACCTAAATAGTTACTATATATGTTAAACAGGTTTCTTAGCAGTATTTAAAATACAAAATTACCCACTATAGTTGGTAGTTGGCGATTTTATGGTATACAGTGTTGTCAGAACTTGAGAAAAAAATAAGCTAAATTTGACTTTAAAAAAGGTAAGAAAAGACTAAACACATTTATTTGTTAGATCTTACTAGTTTTTGGCATTTCTTGAAGATATTTAAGTGAATTTATAAACTTATCATAAATAGTTCTTATGGGTAACAAAGAAGCGCCACAGGCGAACATTTTCGCAAAATATAAAATTCTTAGATTTTTTAATATATAAAAATGCTGACATTTTTGAAAATAAAATTTGTAAATTTTTAAACTTTTTAAAGCTATATTAAAAATCAAAAAAGGCTAGGAAAGCTAGAAGCTAAAACGGAAATTTTGAAGCTAAAAGCAAAAAAAAAAGGCTAAATTTAGCTTTAAAAAGACTAAACTGGCAACACTGATGGTACATTTATATAATGGCATAGTAATTTCTGAAAATTATGTTATAATAAATTCTTTTATGTGCTACAAATTTGTGGGAAATTGTTACTGGGTGCTTTAATTAACATTATATCCTTTACAATCTGTTCGTCTGTCTGTTGAAATCAGTTTTTAGAAAGCACCAGTCATCGGATATATATGTAAGAACACTAATAAAAATGAGAAAAATCGGCTGATAAATCACTGAGATATCGAAGATGCTCCCAAAAATCGTATTTGATGTTGGCTTTTCTAAGCTTCCATACAAGAAATCAACTTCGTTTTTACAGGAAAAATTCAAAAACTTTATTAACATTTTTTTATAAAAAAATCGGTGTAATAGTGTCCGAGATATCCGTCAAAATGCATTTTTAAACTTTTTGAAATTCTTATATAAGTTAAATTATATAAATTAAACATTGCTGTTTTTTTGTATAGTCAAGTAGATTAGTTGCCAAATCGTTAATGTAATGATTAAAAGCGTTGTTTTTGTTGTTTGCATATGCAGTCTATTCCCCGCTAAAAATTTGTGCCAATTTTACCAATTGACACCTAACTCGTCACCAAAGTTCCAATTGAGAACTAGTTGACACTAACATACCACTATTTAACAACCGAGAGTCATTTTATCAGTGTTGCCATTTTAGCATTTTTCTGCTATATTTGGCAGAATGGATTTTGAAATTGCATATTTATTTTGAAAAATTCTGCTAAATGCTTTTTAACAGCAGTTTTTTTTCAGCATATTTTTAATTACTTTTTAAAAATTTTATTACTTAAAATTATTAATAGCCGTGTTACAGATCTGAACTTACAAGACTTTAACTAATACAGTACAGAATTTTGGCACCACTGGTTTAATTTTATAATGATTAATGTTGTTCAGAGTTCAAAAACTTGTAAACTTCTTTCTACTTTTTGATCTCATTTGATCTTATATAAACTAATGGAACTTTGTTCATCAATTCTGCACCATTTTTGTTATAGTTTATTAAGGAAAAATTATTAAATAAAAATAAAACATAAATTTAATGAAAATAATAATAAAACATATTTCAAAAGTAGGACCAGTACTGCGAACTATCCTGTGACATGTCCCAAGGGAATAATTAGATACCTCCAATGACAACCCTATGTAAAAGTGACAAGTTTCTCTCATACAAAGTTCCGGAACTGGAATCGGTCACTAGCCCTGAGAACTCGTCATGTGACTAGTTTTGGACCGGTTCTCTTTACTTTAGGGTTTGTATACATATATACCAGCCGAATATTTTCATTTTTTAATTAATAACATAATAGTAGGTCAAGACTGACCATAGGATACAATACACTTAGGACCATGTCTGCCCAAATTCGGAAAGAGAACAACTGTAGAACGATAATTGTGGACTAATCTTTACGAAATTTGTTATATAGATATATAATTACTTATATACGAATATAATTTATTTAATTAAAAATTTACGGTGTTTAAAAAAAGTAACTCTAAAAAATTGACTCTATTGTGGTAGGACATTTGATAGGGAGCTAAATAATAAAAATGCAATGATCATCGCCAAATTCTATTCATGTAAAAAAATCATATGTATCAAATTCTATGATATTATCTTTCAAATTAGATCTGTACTTTGAACAAGCTTTTAATGGATATCCAAACACCTAGTCGAACAGTTGGACGAACGAGCAAACATTGATAAATCTACTTAGAAAATGAAAAATTTTTCCTCTGCATTACAATATTTGCTCAAGAAAATAATTTCCCAACTAACTATAGTGTTATAGGGTATAACTATAACGGCTGATAAATTTTGCTTATATAATAACATTTACGTACCAGCACTAATTTAAATATTTTGTTTTATTCGTTTTTCAAAACGACTGCAGTATAAGGGCTTATATGTATAATATAGATCTAAAAACATAAAATTATTTAATTATTTATATGTAATCCAGCAGATACGTTTATAAATGTGTATTTAGATAGGTACCCTTCAGTTTAACTGTTGGAATGAATATCTTATTATTTGACAGGATTTATTTAAATAATTTTAAATTATGCTGGTCAATAAGTTGTTCCTAAGTGTACAAAAAAGTAGTTAGAGAAAATTTTTTCTACTAAAAAATTATGTATTAAAATAACCCGTTACATAGCATTGAAACGTAATGAATAATAAGAACTACGGGGTAGCTTTTGTAAATTATAGTAAATTATGTTTCTTTGTTTGTTTTAGTGTGGTTTTAGATTAGATTAAATTAAAATTTTATGATATGAAAATCTTACCTTGTTTTGTTTTCTTTTATCTTTTTATCAAGAGTAAATTAAAGTCGGTTTTATTTGGTTTAAATAATTTTATACATGCAAATTTTTTTTATTGGTTTTAATTTATTAATAATTTACTTCTTGTTATATTAGTTTTGGAGGACATTGAATTTTATTATTATTGTTTCACCAATTTCATTATTTATTTAAATTTCTTTGGTTTTTTTGTAATTTAATCATTGGGATAACATTTTTACAATTTATAATACAGACATAAAACTTAAATACAATAAGATATACATACATAAATATATTAAATATTTATTTTTATTTTTGATTAACATTTTGGATTTTATTATGTCCTTAATTTTAATTTAATAGACATAAATATAACTAACATTGATGTACATTGTTGTTATGAATAATCTTTGGTTATTTAAATGTTTAAATTATAAATATTTATCTGTTTGTTAATTAGATTTAGTTTGAAATATAAAATTAATACTAACTACTTAATACTCTTTAAATAAATTCTTAAATTAAGTGTTCAATATGTTACTGCGTTTTTTTTTTTAAGTGTCAATAAATTTATTTAATCCCGTATAAACATCGTACTATATCTTAAGGCTGATGTGGTGGGGGATTTTAAGGATCTACCTAATTTTCCATAGACAGTGCTATATAATATTTCTGGAAGTGTTAGATACTAAATTTCTTTACAAATACAAACTTAAGGATACATATTAAAAGTGAGTAAGTAAATATCTTTGAACTTATATACATAGATATATTACATTGAGAAAAAAAAACTTTTGCAAAATATTAGAACAAGAAAAAAAAATAATTTTCCAAGATTTATTACATATACATATGTATGTATAAAATATTCTAAATTGGCAGCAGATATAGTCTACAACAATTAGGTACTCAAAACATGACTCTGAGTCAACTTTTTTTTTTTTTTAATCTGGATGGTATTAAATTTTTGACAACTTTTTATTTACGCTTTAATAATATTTTCATTTAAATTATTCAAACTACATAAATAAATACTAGATTTCAAAATTTAACAATTATTTTTTATTATTATTTTTCAGAGTTATTTTTCTATTATAAAAATTATGTATTAAATACAATTTAAAAATTATATATATTTTCATATATTTCTAAATATATTTCCTTAAGTTTTTAAATAAGTTTTAATTAAATAATATATATATTTAACTATATACCTAGTTATATGGCTATTTACATATTATATTATATATATGTAAATATGTTTTATTAAATTTATAATTTATTTATTTTTTTTATCTCTTAATAAATTTTATTATATTTAATATGCATTTTAAATACATAATTTCAACTAATTGAAAATGATATGTGTGTTAAATATTTATTATTACTAAATTAGTTTTTATTAATTTTGATATTTTTATAATTGTTTTTTTTTTTTTATTATTACACTTTATTTTATTATTAAAAAAGTATGAAAATGAAACATATTTTTTCAATGCGAAATTAACAAATATATATGGAAATAATTCATTAAATTATAAACTTGTTTAAATTTGCACTTCTCACCAAAATGATTATATCACTTAATAAAAACAATAAAAAAAGCAAAACAAAAAATATTTCTAATTAATAAATTAATTAAATCCATCAAGTAGATGATTAAATGAATTAAAAATATGTATAGGAAATAAAAAAACTTTTTATTTTATTTTTTCTTGAATACATCTTGAGAAAAATATAAACCAAACGCGGATCCAGCTCAAGTTTTTGGGGGATGAAAATCTAATAATTTTCACAACTATTTCCCTAAATTTTAGGACTACAAATTTTTTATTAAAATCTTTTATTTTGGGGAGGGAAGTTTCGCTTTTTCCCTCCCCGTGGATCCCCGCCAAATTTAAATAATTGTGTTAATTGAAAAAAAGACGGTAATAATTTTTTCTATGTAGAAATAAAGAAATTTGTACCAAGAAATTTTTACATAAATTTTAGACCTCAGCAAAATGAAAGTTATTCCTAAGATAGTCTTGGACGCTGGATTCAAGTTTTTCAGTTATGAAAATAAATTGCATTGGTACACATATTTAACTATCTTTTGTTAAGCAATGAAAGTTATGTGGTCGAAAAGTTATTCCTAGATATGCCCTTTAGTGCTTTAAAATAAAAACCTTCCATGAAAATATGACATATAGATTTTAAAATTTTAATCAAAATACAAATAAATCAGTGTCTACAATCTTAAAATCTCCAAAACGTTTAAATAACTAAAACTTTTATTATTTCGAAGCTCAAGAAATATAATCTTAGATATTGTTGGTTGCCCTAGTCATCACATTTTGAAGTCAGACTTTGCTTCTTCTGGACCTTCTTAGTTTGAAAAATATTACTTGTCGAGATCTACAAAAGTATATTAAAAGCCAGCAATTTTAAATTTTACAAAAATTTACTTTTTATTTTTTTACGATATCCTTCAGTCCGATGTTAGGAAGACAAAAATTTCTAGAAAATTTAAATAAAAATTCCAANNTTGGAATTTTTATTTAAATTTTCTAGAAATTTTTGTCTTCCTAACATCGGACTGAAGGAAGCAAGGAAGAGTTTTTGAAAATAAAGGCTGAAGTCAAAAATTTCCATAAAGTGAATGAAATTTGAGAAAATGTGTATCCTCACCGCTTGAATTTTTGGAATTATTTTCTATTTTAAAGTCATCTCTGTGAAGATACCTTTCAGAAGAATATAAAATTTTTATGTGTATTAGTTAAAAAAGAGTGCAAACACTTTTTCGCAACAAATTATAATTTTTTATATTCAAAATGATTTATTTTGGACTTGGTGAAGATATCAATAGATAATTTTGCTCTTTACTTATGTAAAGAAAGAACTAATAAAGATCTTTCAAAAGTGACTTCAATTTTAAATGTCGGATTCTGCATCATGAACTTTTTTATGTAGAAAATATAACCTATGTGTTCAATTTAATTTTGAACCAACAGATTTAGAAATATTTCAGTTAAAATATAGCTGAAATAATAACAACATTTTTAGGTGAAATCTGTGGACGCAAATAATAATATTAGATATGCTCTATCCGAAAAACGCTCAATAATTTAAGATCTCATGGAACAAACCTAATGTCGTAAATTTAAATATTATATTTTATTTATTTTATCTTTACATAACTTTTTATCTGATTTTTAAATTGAGTGGATCGCGACTCCATCACAATGTCAAAAAGGGGTCGGGGAGCAAGATCTTGTGAAAACCCCTGCTCTATATAATTTAGAAACTGATAGCCTGTTTCTCTTACCGAACAAAAACTGATTTGGGTTCCTCTAACACACTTCTATGCGAATAATGAGTCGAACGAAAACCTACCTGTACACTGCAAATATTTTTTCAATCTTTTTTTTGTTATCCATTAGGAAATCTAGCGTATGGATAAATAATGATTTTTCATCCAAATTCAATTTAAAGAGAAACCCAAATTGATTACAATGATATGGTGGGAGCGATCGGCGGAAAATCTTGTAATAAATTTTTATCTTCTAAACAATTGTTTGGAGTGTTCAGAGAGTTTTAAAATTTTAGATTAATTATTTTATAGTTATCCTGTTAAAATACAGTATGTGCTGCTGGGTGTTAATTTAACCACCTCAAAAATGTTGTATATAACAAAAACGTTTAAACATTCTTAACTTCTGCAAATTATAGACATTTCAAAAAGAAATAGATTTACGTTGGAATCCCGATATTTTTTGTGTTTCACGAATAATTTTCGTTGTATGGAAACACTAACTTGAGACTTTTTCAAACATAATATATAATTGATTTTAAAAGACTGTTCTCAATAATAAATATATACAAAAAAATTTTTCAACTTCAATTAGAAAATTTAACTTAATTATAAAAATTATAATTAAATAAATTTTTTATGTAGTAAATAATTAATAAGCTTGATAATAAGTATTTAAAATAAATATCTAAATAAAAGACATTTTAATAATATCTATTCTTGCTAATAATTACAACGAATTACAAAAGAAATACTTCATATTAAAACGAGAGAAGAAGGTATAGTCGGTCAAGACCGACCATATGATACCCTACACTAGAAAATATTCATTTGTTGGAGTTATAATATATAGAATATCATTAAAATAAAAAAGTAAAAAAAGTTCTATACTTATTATTAAAGAAATTTTAATTATGTTTTTAGGTTTAAATATTAGGTAAAAATAATTAGTGGAAAAAACAGTAAAAAAAAAAGGTAATTTGTATTTTACAAATATGAATGTGTATTTTATTATTTTTGTTTTATTATTAAATTAAGATTAATTCAAAAAAGTTAAAAAGAGTATTTTTTCTGTTTTCCTTAGTGATGAAAACTTTTATTTAGTATATTTGGTTTTTGTCGTTTTTTTTTATTTATAACGGTTTTTAATTATTGTAAAAATTTTTAACCTTATTTTGGTCATAATTAAGGATTGTTTTTTGTTTAAGATTTCAGGGTGATATTTTAAAGTATTTTTAAAAGATGTAGTTGTTTCTTTTTAAGGATTTATGGAGAAATTAATTTTATTTTGATTTTTATTATGTTTTAGTGATAAAAATAAAATTCAATTTTTATTAAAAGTTTTGGATTGATGATGATAATTTGGAATAAAGTGAATTAATAATCTGTGTTCTTAATAGATTTTTTGGAAACCTTTTTTTTTTTTGTATGTTATAATATTTTGGAATATAAAATGAGAATGGTTAATGCAGAGTAATTTATTTTTATTAGGATTATTTGAATTGGAGGATTTCTGTTTTGTAGTATTTGGATTGTTAATTATTTTTTTTCCTCTTAATTATATTTTATAGGTTTGTTTTTCTTAAACTTTTGTTTGTAGTGATGTTTTGATTGTCCTTTTATTGGTATTTAAGTGAAGGTGTGCAGTAAAATATAACTTTTAATTTTTGCATTCTTCTTTTTGTTAGTTTATGTTTTTATGGATTTAATGGGTGGTGGAGGCTGAGTTTTACAGATTTTTGTTTTGTGGTGTGTGTATATATATTGAATGAAGGTATTGAGGTTAGCATGTTTATATGTATTTAGTTTGTTCTTATGTGGAGTTTTATTATTTAGATTGTTTTGTTTTTTGTTGTTGAGATGTATTAAGGGTGTTTACTGACATATAGTGATTTAATGATGTTTTTTGTTTTGATGTTATTTTTTTTTTTTTTTTGGTAGTTTGTTAGGGGTTAAGATAGAATTGGTTAGTATAATTTTTCTTATATATTGTTTGTATTTTTGGGTGTAAATGATTGATTAGTTAAGGGTTTATATTGTGTTTATGATATATGTTATATATTTAGAGTGGATTTGTAGTGTTTTTTTTATCTGTTTGTTTAGGTTATAGTGGTTTTATGTGACTGAGTAGACTTAGTGATGGTTTTTGGGATTAGATTAAGTAATAGAAGTTGAATTTACTTTTCTGGGGTTATATTATTATTTATTGATTTTTTTATTTATTTATTTTTTGAGAATATAGAATTTGTGGGTTGGTGGTTTTGGTTTTTGTTTTTTGGTAATTTTTGGTTAATTAGGTTAAGAGTGGTTTGCTAATGGATTTGATTGATTTCGGTTTATTGAAACAGGAAGTCAGATTGTTATTGGTTTTGTGATGGCTTGGTATATTTGGATTGAGTTGAATCGGCTGGTTTAGGCTATTGGTAGGATAATTTTTATAGTGTTGGATTATATCGGGAGTCTTTTTGTAGTGAGGTTGATGTGATTGTAGTTGGGACTCGGATGCTGATGGTGGGTTATGGCGGGTTCGGTCTGTTGGTGGAGTTAGTGGATAGAGTTCGTATGATTTATTTGTCTGTTTATTATGTATGTTAAATTAGTTTATCCAAATATTCAAAACTGTCAATTTAGAAATTTATGACTGTAATATATTTATAATAAATCATTATACATAATACAAATGTAAAATTGTATTATGATTAAAGAGAAAATAATTAAGTAAGACTTGATATATAGTAGTATTAAAATAAATATCCTAAAAAAAAGACATTTAAATCAAAATATGTATGTTATTGATTATCTATTGCCTTGCTGAACGAAGTA
>MINK01189916.1:12049-25401 GCA_001735545.1 Phormia regina | reverse complement strand
TTTGCACAAACACATAATACCCCAACCACCTTTGGTGGTGTAGGGTATAAAAATTTAATCATAATAAATTCTATGATTTTTTTTTCTTCTGTAGATGTTTGTAAATAAATTTTAGTTACAAACTATTGCATTTGAAATATATCAGCACTGGTTTATTCAATAAAATTTTTTTTAAGTCGAAATGCAAACAAAAATAATATAATTTCTTTTATATATTTATGCCAATTTTTTAACTATATTTTGTTATATAAAATGTAATATAAATATATATATAAAACAAAATAAATAGATATGTATGTATATGTGTATACAATATTCATTAATATATTTACCATTGTATAGTTTTAAGTTCAAAAACTGCAACTGAAGGCTTAAATTATTTATAATCTTGACGTTCATTTCGCTGTTAAAATACATAAGTTTTTGCAGGCATGTGTGTAACAACTGTCTGGTTGCTTGGTTGTTTGGTTGGTTAGATGGGCTGACTGCTGCATGCCTGCTATAAAGTGCTATAGTCATAGTTGGTTTGTAGCATCATCAGCAATTGTCCGCCAAAATAATAATTTTTGTTTGTTTTTTTTTTTTTTTCACTCTAGCCGAGTATTGCAAAAATAAAAAAAAGTGCGAACAAATTGTTTGTTGTCTACCATTGTTGGTTTATATGTTGATAGTATTGTTGTTATTGTAATATATTTTTTGAGGTTTTTGGTATATACAGCTTTTGGATATTTGTTTTTTTTATTTATTTCTGCTGCAGCAACACAAAACATATCTATATCCATATGCAAACCGACATAGAGACAGACAGAAGAAAGGAAAGACAGACAGAAAGACCGACCGAAAGTCAGCAGCAATATTTATAAGTATGGATTGTCTATTGTGGTGCTAAAGCAGCTGCAGTCGTTGTTGCTGTTGCGTTATTCAAGCTTAAAGCCAAACTGTTGGGTATTAAACCCAATGTGGCCGTTGTTGTGGGAGTATTAGCAGTGGTTGCCTCCTGCAATGTACCAAAGAGAGTATTGTTGTGGATAAATGGTTAAAACAGAAAAAAATAAGCAAATTTTTTTTTGTTGTTGTTGTATAAACATTATTAAAGTATAAATATTTTCATTTCAATTTGTAAAACAATTTGTTGATGTTGAATAAGTATCTACGTCGAAATCATTCGTTATTGCATTTTATTATCATCCATTTTATGTTTTCAATTATTTTCACTTAATTTATAATATTTATTCTTTTTGTGGAATTTAAAATTTATTAAAATAATTTATAGACATAAACAAAAACACAGATATTTGTGTATATATTCAGGCATAACTACTAATTTATTTGCTTTTTCAATTTACAACTTACAATGCTTAGTGTTCGTACGATGCAAGCACGTTGTGTTTGTAATATTTCATCATTTTCCATAGCTGGTGAACTGCCACGTGATGACATGGAACCATTAGTGTGTATCATTTTAATATCATCTGACATCCGTCCATCTAAAGAGATATCGTCACGATGGCCATCCTGTAAGAGAAGAATGAAAAAATAAAAGAAATGAACAAAAATTATTATAAGATTTTTTTATTTAACTTTAAAACTATACAACTGTAACATTAACTACAAAATTTTATAAACGTACTTTAAAAAGAAGTACTTTAAAAACAATAACACTGGTTGACAAAAAATTTATTATCGTCAACTTTCAAAAAAAGCTGTATATATTGCTGTAGACTATATGCATAATTCCATGGAATTAGAAATGCTAAATCGAATTTCTTTTCAGTTTTTTTCCCACTAGTTCGATATATTTTATGGGCGTGTCTAATTATGTAATTTTAGTGAATGAAATTAATAAATTTTTTCTACTAATTTATTAATTTAATGTACAAATTTGTTGTTTCAATGAAAACGTTCATTAAAATTCAATGAAAAAATTAACGCTATTATAAACATTACATTAAAACCACTTATTAATTTTACTTCTTAATGAAATTGACAAATAAGTTATTTTGTTTAACGTATTTAGTGCACTGAAATGTAATTAAAACATTGTGTTATATTTATGGCATCTATATTAAAAAATTATATTTAATTTTTGTTTATATTGACTCAATATAGTACAATAAAATAAAATAAAACCCAAGAACACAGAACAAGCTAATTATTACAAAACATTTTCAACGTATATTTTCATTGGAACAAAATAAAAGTTAATTGAAATCAATGTAATGTACATTGGAATTAATTGTTTCATTTAATAAACGTGTGCATTGATTAAAATTTAATCTATTAACTTTTACATTAAATGTTAACATAACATTCTTTAAATAGGGTCAAAATTCTTTGAGACAATGAACTTTCGAGACCAAGGAAGACTTTTGCAAATAAAATCTAATTTTTGTAAAAAAAAAATTATGTTTTTGAGAAACATTAATTATTTTATTTGTAATAAAGTCTGTAATTAATTTTTAATTTATAAGCAAATAACACAAAAACTATAAAAGATAAGAAGAAAAAACAGATTTACATGGAACTAGAAACAAAAATTCAGGTACCCTTCTTTAATCCCCCAAAGCCTGAGAGCTCTAATGGGTTCCCTTGCAGTCTTAACATTTTACACTCCTCTGTTACGACTATACCAAATCCAACACAAATCCAACCAACTGATTAGAAGTTACAGATTTATATCGATTCTAATGTACTGTTGAGCGTACTTTATTAAAATTTGTCCTTTAAAAGACATTTTCGTATTTTTTGGGTTTGCCAAATTGATTTATAAAGTTTTCTTGGAACCTCTTTATTCCAGCAGTTTAAGGGGCATATAGAATAATTCATATATAATAACTTTGCTTATTTTATACTTAAATGGGAAATTCAGTTTAAAAATTAAAATTTAAAATTAAAAAAAAAACAACTTTCAATTTCTAAAATTTTTTGTAAAATTTTTTATATTTCACACCACTATAGGTGGTTATAAGACTCCACCTTAAAGTATTTCATTTGACTCAGAATCACAGTCTTAGGAAAATTAACGGTGTCCATTCGTCTGCCGAGGTAAACTTTTTAAACAAACTACAGGTCGCATTTTTAAAGATGTCAGTGAAACTCAGCACACGATTATCTATTAGGTCACGGACGAACGCTTTTGAAAATGGTTATGATCGGTTTATTATTTCACCTAGCCCCCATACAAATATTTTAATAAATTGCATAAAAACCACCACGGAAAGTCTTTAAAAGAACACACTCTACCTGATATAGTTTAAAATATTAAAAAATCCCCTCTTAATTAAAAAGAATTTATCATAAAATAGCTTAAATATTTTCATAAAATATTTCATATTATCATCAACTATTTTCGAAATAAATCATCCATAATTTAATCAACTTTCAATTCAAATTAACAAAAACAATTAATAGAACATTTCATTCATATATCCCGCTTAGCCAACTTAACCACATTTAAAACCAGCCATCAGGCAAAAACAACAAAGCAATACTAACCAAAATTGTAGAATTTTCTCCACGATTGAAAACAAAAATTTTCAACGAATAAACAAACAAACAAACATGGAAACTTAAATGTTTGAACTTACCTCTTTATTAGTAATTGAGCCAATTGGACTGTTACAAATGCCAAATTTAAGCTCCATACTCAAATGGGCTTCTGTATCACTTGTACTGCTGCTTCCATCTCCTAATAAAGATGATGATGACGATGATAAAATGTTACCATTGTTGTTGTTGTTGCCGCCGGTGCAATTGTTGCCGTTAGTTGCATTCAATAAAGTAACATCCGTACTATTTATATTGACCATTGATGAGGATGATGCTGGGGATGATGATGATGATTGTATGGGTGCTTGCATTTTAACATCGGGTATTGAAAAACAACTATTTGTATTTACTGTTGTTGTAATTGTTGGCTGTGACATTGGTATGACATTGTTGTGGTTTTTGTTGTTATTATTATCATTGTTGCAATGTAGATTGTTGTTATTAGGCTCCTTGTTATTGTTGTTGTTATTGTTTGATATTGAAATGTTGTTATTGTTATTTTCCAGCTCTTCACCAGTTAAATGGTTTTCACTAATTATACTACCATTGGTGGTGCTGTTGATATTGTTACTTTTGATATTGTTGTTGTTATTATTAGGTTCATTGCCCAATTCATAAATATTGACCATATGAGCAGCTTGAGCATGTACCATTAGATCCCAGGGATTGCTAAAGGCATCCTTACAAACAGCACACAATAATTTAGCACCATTGGGTGGATTTTCTAAAGTGAAAGTTAAAGTTTTTTGAAAATAGGTTTTTAGTAAATGGTAAGAACAAATATATGAATTTTATCTTAATAATGTAATATTTTTGCAAATTTATAACACATTTAAAAAATGTAAAACTTTTTACACTTCAATCTTTTAAACAAACATATAAAGAAACAAAAGAAATGAGTTGTTGCAAACCACATTAAACAATGTATCATGTTGTTGAATAAATAACAGCAGCTGCTGTACTTCCACAGCCTTGATTCTTAGAAAAAAGTTTATTTAATACTGTTATTTATAGGACCAACAAATCTTCTCTTTTAAATAATTTGCTTGTAATAGTAAAGTGTTTCTTTTTTTTTTTTTTGCAACTAATACCCTTATACTGTTGCATATACATATATGTATATTTAAGCGTTTATATATATATGTGTGTTTTATACATATAAAACAGCAATTGCAACAAAACGTGCCCTCAAAACAATTGTTTATTGTTTAAGTGTTAAACAATAATAAATTAATTACAAACAAAACATCCTGCCAAACACACACACTCTCATATATTCATTTATGCATATTTTCTTCTAACACCCATATAAATAAAATTCATTTGCAACACTTAAAGAAATTGCTACTGTATTGTTGTATATGTATATACAGTGGGTATAAAAAAATAAATTAGCCGGACAAATGACTGAACAAATTTTTCAATCGGAAGGGGATCTGTCTTAAAAATTTTTGAAAATTATTCTCATCTAGAAGATTTTTTTTTTTTTTTTAAGTAAATAAATATTATGTGACGCTATGAAATATAAACCTGTAATAATTCAGTCGTTATGTTTAGTCGAATGTTTTCTATTTAAAATTTTGTTTTAAAGTTTAAAATTTTGAATTGTAATTTTAATATTTAATTGAAAATTCAAATATTCGTCAACATTAGTGAATACCCCAAACTGTCAACGACAAAATTAAAAAGAAAAAATGTTGCATCAATAGTAAAAATTGATTTTTGAAGGGGTACCTGTTATATTGACATAGATTCTTTTCTGATATATAACATTTTGAATTGTAGTTTTCGTTAGTATATTCATTAATAGCGGGTATTGATTACTATATTATTAGAAAGAAACATACAATTTGAAGAATATAAATACAAAATAAGTCGAAATGTCCTTTAAACTAAGGTTTATAACTCTTATTTGTGAAAGAAACAAATGTAAAAAATTTTATTTAGCAAAAGATATAAGTTCATTTAAGTTCCAGTACACCTCGGCATGCCAGACGAACGACGTCTTGAAAATCCCGTAATTTTCCGGATTTTTTTCGATATATATTGACAGAAATACAATAAAAAACGGGAGAAAAATGTATAGTCGGTGAAGACCGACCATATGATACCCTACACCATTGCCTATGTGTATAAAATTCGGAAAGGTGGGTATTATTGTATTAAGTGAAAAATTAAAAATGGTAATACAGGATATTACGTTGATATTAAGATTCACATGTATTTATGCACTTTTTCGTGATTCCCGAAGTTGTGTTAAATTTCATTAAAATGTTTAAATTTTTAGCTAATTTTGAGTCTTAAAATTCTATTCCGGAACTAAGTGAAATAATGAACCAGTTATGATCAAAATCAATAGGCTTTGTCCTTGTGCCAAAAAATTATATGTACCAGATTTCATAAAATTATCTTGCGGCCTGTACTTTGCGCACAAGCTTTACATGGACTCACATGGTTAAATCGACTCAGAAAGTGATTCTCTGCGTTAAAATTTTTGCACAAACGCATAATTCCCCAACAACCTAAGGTGGTGTAGGGTATAACAACTTAAGGCAACACGGAACATAAAAATGTTTACAGACAATTTTTTAAAATTTTCTTAAAAATCTATTTCATAAACAAGAGCGTTATAATTTAATTTATTTAAAATTTAATAATAAATCCCTTATCTCGAAAAATCCCGGGATACCGAATAACCCGGGTTATGAAAATCTCGGATTTGAAATTATATAACCCTGAGATCAGTTTGACATCCCTAGCACAAACACATAATACACCAACCTTCTATGCAGGTATATTGTAAAGAACTCTTCGAAGTTTTAGATATGGACTGGTTCAGAGCAGATATATATTTCTATGGAATTGTAGCTGCATTAAATTAATAAATGAGATATATATCTGAAAGCAAATATTAAAAAATTAAAAACAAAATTTCCATTACTTCAGTTTTAAAATAGAGCAACTTTTACTTAAGACTCCGTTGATGCTCTTCACCATCATAGATGCTTGAGGTATTATGCGTTTGTGTTTGTAAGAAAAAAAAAACAAGTATACCCATCGACTCAGTTTTTACTTTCTGAGTCGATTTAACGATGTCTGTCCTTCCATATTAATTCATCTTAATAATTTTTAAGATATCTTTATGGAATTAGGCACGCATATTTTTTTATTACTATGTTTTTGAAATTGGTTTTGATCTGTCCATTATTTCACCTAGATAGATGTTCTCTCGGTTTAGACGTTTAACGATCATAAATGCAATATTTTAATGAAATTCTGTGCGAAGAAAATTATATATAATTTTCAATTTTTGTGCCATATTTCTTTAGGATCGGTTCATAATTGATCGTAGCTCATATATAAAATCTTATTCCGAAAATCATACTAACGTGTATAAATCATTTACTAATGTCAGAGTTCTTCGAAGTCAAAATGAAAATAAATTGAATTTAGCTAAAAATCGCGATTATACATTTTGTAAGATTCAGACCATAATTTATATTAGCTCCTATGTAAAACCACTTTCGAAAATCGAATCTATTGTTTTTCTTGTGTATTCTGTGTATTATCTAACATATCTAATATATAATCCTTCCCCTATTTTTTACATATACATGATAGGACATGGTCGAGCTTAACCGACTTATTTATCTTCATTACCAAAAGTGTGTCTTATAATATACTTTTATATTATTATTTTTTTTTAATGGGAGTTTAATATATCTTAATATTAGAACCACATCAAAAAAATTTATTCTGTCCTTCTGTTCTAAGTATAGGTTTAAATTTTTGAAACTAATCTTAACTTAAAAGGGGACACTATTATATAATTTTTTTATAACAATACGATATAATAGACAGCCAGCTGTCCAAACTTGAGACATGGATATTGTGTCGATTTGAATAAATTGAAAATAATATATTTTTAACTCTAATCAGCTTTTCGATATGAAGGAGATATCGAATGCCGCTGATAAAAAAAAAATCCAATCATCCAATCAATCTAACAAACTCCACACAGTGTGCAACTCAAAAAATATAACAAAAATAATAATGCAGTTTCGGAATGGAGGATTCGGAACAACGTAACAGACGTTCTGAAATTCCCTAAATATTTCCAATTAAGTTTTAAATCGCACACTGTCACCGTAAGATAACATACATATGTATATAGTTACACGGTACATATATGTCTGTGTAGATATTTAAAACTTACAACATGTGCCATAACAATAAAATAAACATCATCATTGTTGCATTTTGTATAGTTGTACGTGCATGAGTATATGCACGTTGTATGAATATATATATTTAACTACAATATTATATATATTAGTATGTATATTCGACTTACTTGTTGTTGGCAATGTTATATCCTGGCATTTGCATGTGAACCTAAGTTTGCAATAACTTCTCTTGTGGTCTAATAATTCAGCCAACTCGTTGAAACATTCTCGACAATTGCCGCAAATTAATGTGTCAGGATTGCCTGAAAAGAGAAGAAAAAAAATTTAAATTATGAGATATTTAGTAATGATTTCTTATAATAAAACAAAATGAAAACAATAAGATATATTTAATAATTTTTCGAATATTACAAACTAAAAATAGAACGTCTTGTGGGTGAAGATTAGCTTGCGTTTTACATATACGAAAGTCCGTGTGGCTGTCTGTCCATGTAATTTTTCTTCAAGTTTAGTAAACTTTGCAATATTTTTATAAATTAACTTCTGGATGTTTAATTGCAATTAAATTTTAAGAAATTATATTCTTTATACATATTTTAAACTATATAAAAGATTTATATCTTTTAGAAACATATCTACGTACAACAACAATTTTGTGAGATATATTTTACAACGCACTGTAAAAGTATTAGATGTTATTACTAAATACTTACTATAAACTTTAAATGGACCCCATTGTTGTTGATTCATTGATACTTGTTCTGTTTGCTGATTCAGCAATTGTAGCTGCTGCTGTTGTTGTTGACATTGGGATGACTGTTGCTTTTGTTGCTGCTGTTGTTGTTGTTGCTGCTGTAGCTGAAGGTGGTTGTGATGGTTTTGCTGTGGTGACAAGGTTAACGACAACGGTTGCATAACATGTGCGGATGTTTGTTGTTGTTGATGATGATGATGTTGCTGTGTATGCAACAATTGTGTTTGATGTGTTGTGGGCGATGTTGTGGTAGACATTTGTTGTTCGCTATTATGCGTGAGCAATGATGCGGCTGATGAGGCAATCGATTGTTGCTGACTTGACGAAGATGTAATCATGGGTGAACTCATTTTCATTTGAAGACCACCATTAGTAACGGCGGCATATTGAGCGGCAGCCACTGCTGCTGCAGCAGCTTGTTGTTGTTTCATGTGATGATGTTGTTGTTGCTGTTGTAAGAAAACATTAAGGCTAGTATGATGGGGAGTTGTAGTTGAACCATTACAAGAAGCAGCAGCCGCTATAGCTGTAGCACCATTTGTATTAGACATAAGATTCTGTTGATGTAATAAAAGTTGCTGCTGTGGCAATAAATTGGCCATGGCAGCCATAGCAACAGCAGCAACTTGCTGTTGTTGATGTTGCTGATGATGATGTTGCTGTTGTTGAGCCAAGTGCTGTTGTTGTTGAGCAACAGCGGCTGCTGCTACAGCAGCATTAATATTATTACTATTGACAGCATCACTTAGTGAAACCATGCGGCTGGAATTGCTCATCAAACGTTTACGTTTTTTAGGACGTAACGAATTACTGCGATTAAGGGTAGAGGAATAATAGCTGTCATAGAAATAGTCCCTGTAAGAAATAAAATAAAATCCAAATAAAATATGAGGAAAAGTAAAATCAATTTCATTTTTATCCCTATTAATTGAATTGTCAACACACAATTTGCCCAACATACAAAGTTCACATTCTACTACACAAAACAAATAAACTTGGACACTCAACAACAGAAAAAAGTGGCCAACGCAAATAAATTGATGCGCTTATTGTCGCTCCATTTAACAGGACATTGTTTACAAATTACCATTCAGTTTTTGACCCAAACATATAGTCAACAATTTATCCCTGTCCCTCCCCTTGGTAATGGTAACTACAAAAAAGCACAAATACTGGCTCTAAGAAAACTAACAATATCAACAGCAACAATAACTTTGTAAAGTTGCCAACAATCAATAAATGTTTATGTACTTTTGTTGTTGTTTTTTCTTTAACCAATAACTAAACTCTCCCTCGTCGAGGTCACTTCAAAATTGTTTTCGATATTTATTGAAACAAAGAAAAACAAAAAAAAAACAGATTTGTTGTCGACAAAAAAATATGGTCTGTTAAACTTAGTTGCGATAATGTCAATATTTGATTTTGGTGGCAGAAAAAAAAAAAATAATAAACTGGCTGACCCAACAAAGTTTTCTGTTGTTAGTAATTTTTAATTTGAAAGAAAATTTTGTACGAAAATTTAAAATAATAATAAGAAAGATTATTGAAAGTTTTATTTAATTTATTATAAAAAAAAAATATTCAACGTTTTCTGAAAAAATAATTTACATTGAATTTTTTGCATATTTACTATAAAAATAAAATTGTTTTTCTTAAAAAAAATCATTGACTATTTTTAATGGGATCATTAATTAAAAACTGTTTATAATTGTGATTAAAATCAAAGGGAATAGTATATTTGATTACTTTATGAGACAGCAAAAGTCTTAAAATTTTACAGGACTACCATTCATAATAACATCCAAGAATAGAATGGATAGCACCTGGGAGAAAAGATATCCCCCATTCAAAATAAATAAATATCATAATATTTCAAATCCTTTTACAACATCGATCATCAGAGGAACGTATAGAAAGATACACAAAGTCAATACCCACGTGACTTTGTGTACCCTGACCTGACAACTCAGAAACAAATTGATCATATTGCCCATGGAAAAAACTGATGTTACTTTATGTTGGATGTCCGTAACTAGAGAGGAGTGAACTATAACAGTCACTATTATCAGATAGTTGTAATAGTCGAAACGAAAGTAACCGCAATAAAGAGTCACAATCTGCCTCAGAGATAATTTGATACCACAAAACTGAATACCCCTTTTTTCCACATAATTTATATCAACGCTATAGTCATACTTGTTGTCAGACCACCACCAAAAAGGAGTGAACTGGTCGATGATTCCAAACAGTTTCATAAAGTCTGCAATAGATAAATGATATCGGTTATAGAAGCCCAGGATATAAGGAATGGATTTCACACATCGCTGTGTTGATGGCCTTACTTCACGAATCCATTCAGCCTCTGATTCCATGGTCCCATAGTCGAGACTTGTACAACAACACTGACGACATATGTTTTCTTTCTCATAAATTTAATGACAAACAGTCAAAACTGAGTAACATAGTGGATGTGAATCGTGTAATGCGATTTGATGTGACCTCAGTCTTTACTAACCATTACCTCCCCCATTTCTGAAAATATATTGATCAAACAATATCAGCAATAAGGAATTTTGGACACAAATACGAAATCAGAAGTTGTAAATAGCGATGGATTTCACAATGTTTTATCATATATATAATCCCATATTGTCATATACATATACTACATATAATCTAAGTTTATCATAGATATAATCCCACTTTGACATTTATATTTTATTAACGAGAGTACACCTGGGATGCTTCGCTGTCCATATAAATTTGAATTAAAATTTCTAAAAAATTCCAACTTGTAATAACAAAATTTATTTCATTAAAACTGGTCCAGTTTGTTTTCATAAGAAAAATAACAACAATACGACAATGTTTCAAATGAGAGAGTTTTATAGACATGTGATAATACACAGTTAAATAAATTGATACGCTCATTTGTTTGTTTTGTTTATATGCAAATATATTCATGTGATTTGTGGTATATGTATTAGTAGTAATTTTTATCACTTATAACTTCTTAAATACTAAACGGATTTTAATAAATTCTATATTTTGCACATCTATGAAGAAATCTCCTTATAGTGGTATATTTTTTATAAAAATCGGTTGTTTAGTGTAAGCTTAAAAGGGATTACAAAAAATGTGTTTGCCTATTAATTATATAGATTCATATATAAACTAAATGCGAATTATAATATAATATAGTGCACTAACAAACAACTGAACTGATACTCACAAATAGTTACACAGGAAAAAAATATGATTAACGGTAAAAATACAATAATTGTGTGAAGACAATTCGTATTCGAAAACAAACATTTAAAAGTTGAACAAAACAAAATATGGTTTAAAAGCATTTACCATTTTCGTAAAATTACCTATAATAGTTGTAGAATTAACTAAATTTTATACATATTATTATTGTAGTCAACCATAACAAAATTTTGAATAATTTTAAAACAGAAACAAATAAGTAATACAGTATTATTAAAATCCATTAAAAAAACTATGTAAACATTGAATAGTTGTAGTGATCATGCGGATCTCAATGCTAAGCTAAAATCGGTAAGCAAAAATGGTCGAAGTTAACAATATATCAATTTAATAACATATACATTTTTTATTATTAATATATGGTTCAGTGTTATAGAACAATAAATGTTTGTATATTAAAAACTAATAGAACTATTCAGTAGTCCCCATGGCACATAGTTAACTAACTCTAGAACAATTCTACAACATTCTAATCAAAGTTTATGTTTACAATAAATTATATATAAGTACAAGAGATTAGTTGAATTTAACTAAAAATTTTAAACTTTTTCGATAACCCGTTGAAAAGATTTTTCCAACTAAACAAATGTTAACAATTTAAAATTGTATTATTAGTCTGTACATTCAATCAAATTGAGTATTTATCGATGACGTAAACACAAATATATTAAAATAAATTTAAAGGATAACTTTTCCCTCTTAACTAACTTAATTTACTTACATACATATACAATATGGATTATAAATTGTATTTATAACTAAACTAACTAAATATATAAATACAAACACATCAACTAAATTACAAAAGTGTATAGTTGCAAATGAAAATAATTGATGATTGATGAACTTTTCCTTATTGGCAGTGAAATATATTAATGGACTTTGATATGTTTGTAACAACATACATACATATACACTTATAACATATGTATATATATTTCTTATATATATCTCATATACATACACATAATCACATGCATGTAGCACTCCCAAAAGGAAAAAATGGCGAAGAAAATAGTAAAAAGAAAAGTTGAATTTTAAATTAAATACACAATTTCATGCGTCACATGAGTGAGCATTTTAATTAAATTTTCATTATTATTTTTGTGTTATATTCGGTGTTTGTTTGTGTTTATTTTGTTTTTCTATTTAAGTTGGGAATTTGACAAATTGACAGCACTCATGGCCACACAACATTACATTTTAGTTAAATGTTGAAACCGGAGAAAATAACGTCTACGAAGGGGCAACCCAACATATTTGTTAAAAAAGAAATTGTACGAAAGTGTTTTGAGTAAATATGCATAGCAAAAAAATAAGAATAGAAAATAAAATATTTAACTACATAATTTTCACAAGAATTTGAAAATTGACTATAAGGACCAACAAAAATGTTTATAACAGAATTTAAGAAAAGGCTGAGTATAAAAATGAAATAAATAAAATACATATTTGCTGTTGCTATTTTTTTTCGAAGAGCAATTATTCGCCTTTATTTACATGTCATTAAACAGTTTTCTATAAACTGTAAAAATAATGAAGGAGCGAAACAGAGCAGTAATACCTATAAGGGGGTAATTGTCCACTTCAAA
>MINK01189916.1:0-12008 GCA_001735545.1 Phormia regina | reverse complement strand
AGCATGTTTTATAGCTATTTTATTTTTATTTCATTTGTATATTTTAATTTTCTAATAAATATATAGAAAAACGATTTAATAAAAATCAAAAAATTGATTTAATTCACAATAGTCATTTGACAATACGGCTATGCGTTTTGTTATTTCTATCGAAATGTGTGATAATTCTCAGAACTAACCAAATTCGATTGGCTAAAAATTCGGTTGTTATATAAAATCTGTTTTCTCTGTGTAGTATATTATTTTTTGTAGAGTAAATTCAATTATGTTTTTGCTAAAAATATTACAATTATAAATATTTTTTTAATAAGTAAATCTGTGTAATAAAAATGTAAAACAATTGATAAAATATTAGATTCGTTGTTTCAATGAAATCATGCATTAAAAATCAATATAAACGATTTTTTAAACAGTACAATGATACTTTTCATAAAATTTCTTATCCATGATTTTAATAACCGGAAACGTCGATTATTCGTAATTTGTAATTCTTTTCTTTCTTTTTTCATCCATTTAATTTTACTTTTGCATCGATTAAACGAGATGACCTTTATTATCCGGGACTCTTAGCATAATTTTGATCTCGATTGCTTTTGAACTATCAAACACAAACTCTTTTGAACAAGATGGGTCAGAGCAAGGTAAAATGCAAGTTTTCTGCATTCAAGAAAATCTAGTTAAAGATTTTATTCTTTTCATTTATTTGAAAAAGAAGAAACAAACATCACTCTTTTTTCCTATATTAAATCCTTGAATTATACTGAAATTGAATTATATAACTAAAAATTTTTAAAAATACTACTCAAAATTTTTACTAAAATTATCGGGAAAATTGATTATCCAGACAGCTTCCGGTCCCGACCGTTACGGATAATCGAGGTCCTACTGTATTTTATTTAATCCCCAAAGTAGAGAGAACCGGTTCAGAACTAATCATGTGACTATTTCTCAGGACAAGTGACCGGTCCGAAACTTTATATAAGAAGCAAACCAGCTACTTGGAGGTGGAGATGGCTAATTAGCCCCTTGTTCACAGAACTGGTCAAAAAGGACAGGTTCAGTCTTGATTAATGTAATACAAATTTTATAAAAATTTGGCAATTGTTTTACTTTTTAAACATTTTATTATTATTATTATTATTATTATTATTATTATTATTATTATTATTATTGTTATTATTATTAAATTTATGTTTAATTCTACTTTTAATTATTCGTTAATGTCGATGGAACATATGTTGTTTTTTTAGTCTTCAATGCAGTGTTACCGTTTTGCAACCTAAGTCACCGTTTGCACCTCAACCACCTGGCCACTTTTTTGGCTCATTTTTTAAATGTTTGAAATATATCGTCTCAATATATATTAATTTCAACAAATAAATTAATATTTTTAGATTGTTGCATAGGATAGTGATATAAAAAAAGGGCGAAGTATTAATAATGATGAGTCTACATTAGAGAAATTTATAACAAGACAAAGGTTTGACTTGCAGATAATTTTTTTATCTCGCTCAATTTTGGGGGAAAATCAGAGCTCGACAATTGACAATTTTCTTTTAACGCTGCAATAATATTGACAAATTCAGTCTACACTAGACAAATCTTGATTAATTTTTCACGTTTGTCTTGAGAAAAATTTGTCTAATGTAGACTCAAAGTAAATGAACTGAAAGTATTGCAAACAAAAAGCATAATAAAGTTTATGAATAATTATTTATATCATATGACAAATATTTTTATATATCCTGTGAGGCATGTAGAAATTTATATCCATATTTATATTTCTACATGCCTCACAGCAATCCTACAATTAAAAATAGTTTTCCCAATAGATACAAGTCAACACTTGTGGATCCATGAGTTCACTACTAAATTGATCCGACAAGAATTTGAAGTTTAATTTCTTAAGAGATTTGTCCCATTCATAAAAGCACATGGTAATAATTAATGACTGTCAATTGTCATAAATTCAAAAATGACTTCTTTAGCATAATTTAGGAAATTAAAGAGAATTTAAACGTGTTTTTTTAATTTATTTAAACAAAATCACTAAAGCCGAAAGTAAAAAATAATAATTTTTAAGGTGCAGTATGCATGTTTTCTCTTTGCCTTGTTTAGGACAATATAAAAATGTACAAATGCTTTAAAACCTTTTACTGTAGCATCGTCCATGCTTCAGCTACATTCTCCAGCCAACAACAGCCTTAAAGATTAACTCTTCCTTTATTGATTTTATAAGTTTCATCTCAATCGTTTTAATGTTTTATGAGATCCAGAGTTAATGCGATTTAATTTCGAATTTCGCCCCACTGTGCAGTTTAATATTTGATAGAAATTAAAAAAAAAAAACTTTTTTACATAAGAACAAAGGATAAAAAGGATTTGTTTTTTTTTCACAAAAGTGACACCAACAACAGATATCATGATGAATTTTTTGTTTCCAATTTCTAACAAAGAATTGTTAACTTTGAGAGCTCAATACAAAAAAAATGTTTCTTCGTCCAACGGTTTAATTTGTATTGATACATAATTTATTTATTTATTTTTTTTATTATTTAGTACTTAATTTTATTACATAAAGTTAATTTTAAAATTCAATTAGTTGCTGGTTTTAATATACATAGCTATATTTTTTATTACTGCCTAAAAGTAGACTTTAAAATTATTTATATAAAAATGATACAAAAATGCTTTAAAATCACATTCCAAGTGTGTGTAATCTATTTTTACCCATATGTAGATAAATGTGTTATATGTAAACAATTAGTAGTGTTTGTAAAGTATACAAGTACACTGGTTTTTTATTGTTCCCTCTCTTAAAAATTGTTCCCTCTCTTAAAAATTCAAATGGTTATGAAAATAAAAAAAAACATATTTTATATATATTTACTTATACTTGTACATAATTTACATTCTTGAATAATGAAGAAAAATAAATTTTATTAAAAAAATTATTGCTTTATATACAAATTGAATTTTATTTCCCTGTATTGATAAAAACAAAACTACAACGTATCAACTCTGGATAACATCGTCGACATGACTTTCGATTCAGTGAATAAGTATCAAAAAATGGGAAGATTCTTTTACGACAAGGCTATGTTTAATTCGAATTTACACTACTTCTAGATCACAAGTTCTGAATCTTATTGATTTCTTTGAATACTCTATTTTTAGGGTCATTGTTTATAAAAACGAAGATATAAGAAAAGTTGCTCTTAAATCTTGTTATGCTCATTTTCTATCCCGATCTTAGTCCTATCATTTAATGGACTTCGATTAAATAGACATTCGTTTTTGTTATAGATTTTCATATAACATACACTTTAGTCCTTGTATAAATTTAGCTTTAAATCTGTAAATAAAATAAATATTTGCAATAATTATTTAATCTTTTGTCATCAATTCTATCTTCACTTTCAGACATGTCTCATGTATTTCCTTGATTTTCATCAGTTTACATAACAGTCTATAAAATACAATGTAAATCAATTGAAACTTTCCAATGTTTTATATTATATTTTTTCCCCCTTCCTTACATTGCAATTTTCCAATCATCATCGATAATCTTTTCAACACATCTCTTTCAACTCATAGAAGTCTTTACAAATAAATTTTGTGTGTTTGTATGTGATTTTTTTTCTACTGTCTGTTTCTTTTTTCTTATTCTATCATTGTATATAGACATATACATATACATTATATAATAACTACATGCATATTCGCAGTTATAGATGTACTTGCAGTTATGTGTTTATATGTATGTATTTTCTATACATTCTTTTATACATAAACCAATTTCATGTGTAGTGTTGACGTGTTAATTACACATATTTTTCTTATATGTTTAGATTACAATACAGTTACTAGAAAAGTTGTGCTTACTTTTTAAAAGGATGTAAAATAAATTAATATTTAACGTATAATTCGACTTCATGTCTTGTTATATATTTAAAAAAGTTAAAATTTATATTTTGTAAAAATATACCTAACAAATATTAATGTATTACTGTTATATTATGACTGAACATTAAGCGAATATATTTTTGTATCACTGTATTAGTATATAATTTTCGCAAAAGTTTCAGTATTTAGCTGTTAGTGTGCTATAAGTCTATAATTTAAATTTTTTATCAGGATACCCTGTTATCGATAATATTTTTATTTTCCATTGACACTTCAATGTCTACAGTTTTATCCCCATGGAAAAAATTTATGTCTTAGTATACCTACATGTCTTTAAGATACATGGGAGTATGAGAACTATCGTATGGTAGTTATATGAATAATAATACGACATTAGTGACGTATGTTTGTATAAAATGATTTTTAATATAGTAAAGCAAAAAATTTGTACACTATATATATTAATGCATAACTAATATGCTTGTAGGCGATAATAATGGTTAATATGTTGCAAGATATATGCGTAAATCGCTAGTGGATTTATAAGTAAAATATTTTATTTATTTTTTAATATTATACACTGAAAGAGCGTAGTGGAGTAGTTTTACAAATACAACGTAAATTGAAAATATTAATTACAATTATTAATCCGACCCCTAAAAATGACAAATTTGTAGAGCTAAGTAGAGTTAAGTGAGCAATTAGCAACAATCAGTGACTCAGTGGTTAACGTGAGATGAGCACGGGTACCAACATCCGACATTAGCGAAAAATTATAAAATAAAAGTAAACATAAATTTAATAAAAATAATAATAACAAAATTTTTAAAAAGTAAACAATTACCGATGTTTTATATATTTTTTATATTAATCGACACCGAACCTGTCCTCTAGGACCAGTATTGTGATATATGCTGCAATCTTTCCCAGTGGGCTAAGAGCCATCTAAAATAAAAAATCCCATGTAAAAGTGTCAGTTTCTTCTCATATAAAGTTCATGATAACCTGTTACGTGACTAAAACCGGTTATCTTTAATCTTTTAAAGATTAACTTTTGTCATTGCGTCATTGAGAGGTTTTCCTTTTTTACTTTTTCAAAATGAGTTCCTTAAATATATTAACAAAATTTTTTGTTCTTCCAAAAAATATTTCTAATAGATAGAATTGGATATTTTTTTATTCTAGCATTTCGGGTGGAAATATATCGTGGTTCCAAAACATGTTTTTTAATTATTCTGATCTTTGAATCATTGAAAGGACATCTAGATAAAATAGTATAGATAAAAAAGTAAAAGCTGAGGTGTTTCTGAATTGATGAGCAACTATTCCTAGCGGTCAAAAGGGTAATAGATGGTCCTCAAAATTATGTATCGTCAAAAATTCATTTATGATAAAACTGAAAATAAATTCAAATTCATTTGCCAAAACTTGTAAAGGGCTTGGTAGACTTTTGTCACAAACTTCTTCTTCAAGAATTTATTAATTTAATATATAAATTCATTGTTTCAATGAAAACATTACATTGAAACTAGTCATTAAATTTATTTCTAAATAAAATAAGTAAATTAGTTTTTTAACATTATTGAGATATTAAGTCCATATTTTGAAAAAAGTGTCAAAAATTCACTCCGTGTGTAACAATGTCAAAAAAATCATTTAAGACCCTATAAAGTATAAATTTTATGAGTCTGGTTAGATTCTGTCCGTTCGTCTGTTAAAAGCTATGTAGGGAAACAAAATTAGGCTCAGATATTTGTTATGTAGGACACCGAAATTTTGTACAAATAATTCGAGGGTCGATATGAACACGGAAACCAAAAAGGAGAGTCATCCGCCTACATAGCCGAATACTACATTCGCGCTTGTTTTTTATTTTCTTTTCATATTATTTTATAATAATCATTTAATCACTTTTTATATTTTAACATTTTTGTAAATTGTGAACTAGTGAAGGTACATAAATAAAATTTCGCTTAGTCAGATCCAGACCAAATTTACTTGAAGTTGTTTTCCACACAGCATAGTATTGGGAAAACTTCGGATTCGCGATTGTTCTATTTTTTAATTTTATCTATAACTTTTCAATGAATATTTTTATTTATGTTATAATAAATTCATAACTTATGCATTGATTTTAATGAAGTAAATTTTATTTAATTGCCAACAAATTTGTTGTTATGATTAAGCAATAAAAATTAAATTTTTGATACTTTCGAATTTTGATGTTTTTTGAAAAAAATATTTTTTGAAATTTTGTAGAAAATTTCATTTGTTTTTCAAAAAATTCACTTTTGACCGTATAGAAATTGAAATTAATAAAGACTTAAAAATATAAAAATAAATAATCAGACAATGAGTTTTCGAGATATGCTTCAATATATAGTGCAAACTCCTTATTACTGGAATTATTTAATTAACTTAGTTAAAGTCTACATCGATTCAGTATAAGAATAAATTTAATCAATGAACTAATACGTTGAATTTTAATATTAATATATAGCAACACATTGTGTCAACTTACCTGTACATTTGATCAAATTTAAATCTCTTTTGGCGGCCTGTGTTAACATAATGTCCGTCAAAAGTATTTTTCTCTCATCTCAAATGGACAAATTTTCCATTTTTATTATATGAGTGGAAAAAATTAATACAAATGGCATCCAAAATCGTTCTTTCGTAAAAAACACGGGTTTTATTTATAACAGATCCAGAACGGCTAATCCGTTGTTAACAATATTTACATCCATATTATGGAGCTGATACTCAATTTAATTTTGTTTAGTATTTTTGCCTTAGGGATTAGAACACACATAGATAAAATAAAATTACAAAAAAGGCCGCATAAAATATGTTTTTGAAAATTTTATCCAAATGACTACGAAAAGTTTTTCTTACTTCTATTTCTCTCTGTGTATTTCCCAAAAGAAACTCATCGATATAATCGATGATGCATTTGTTAAATGGAGAAGATGCAAATTTTTATATTTTCTTCACCCACATCTCAAAGCCAAACAATGAGGCAAGCGAATAACAACTCACATACATCCACACATAAATGAAAAAAAAAATTAATTATCAATTTTCGAGGTTATTTATAAATCTATCACTTATGTCAAGGCATGCATATGAAAAGTTTATTATTAAAAAGAAATTTTTAAGAAACACAACCACTATACAACAACAAAATAATGCTAACAAAAAATATATATTTAAATATGTATATAATATAAAAATTACTATGGAATATACAAAGTTCCAAAACAAAAAATAATAAAAAAAAATCAAATACAAACACTACCACATATTCACTTGCATATAATATCCAATATAACACTTAACAAGCCCTTAAAGAAAAACTTTTAAATTTCCAAGAAAGTAGAAAAAAAAAACAGAGGAAAAAAACAGCAAATTGTGAGAATTGAATAGAAGTGAAAATAAGGCATGAAGCCAAATGATATTAGAGGAAACAAACTAAAACAAAAACAATAATAACAATAACAATGAGTATTATTAAGTATAATATATATTGTAAACTGACTCTGTGGTTATCGATAGAAGTGAGTGATTATCATGTTTGGCATATAGACAAATAAAAAATTTAAAAAAAAATTAAATAATAAAATAAAATAAAAAACTAGCTATAGAACGGACTGGAGGACAGATAAAAAGACAGACAGACGGATATACACACGTACGGATATAAAACATATGGTTGACTAGAAATGAAAGCTCAAAGAAATACACATATTTATATATTTCAATTTAGTTTATACATTTACATAAGTATGTGTATGTGGATATAACTAAGTGTTGATAAACAATTGTGTGTTTAGTTCAAAGTGATGACAATGCTGCACAGTGCATCAAATAAACTAAGAATAGGAGTGGCAATTTATATAAAAATATACATAGTATAGTTATAATCAGGGACTGTAAATAATAGTTATTTTTAAATTTTGAAACAAAAAAGCAGTTATAACGAAATATCGTACAACACATTTATATACACCATTGTGATCGTTAGAATCAATTCAAAACGAGAGAAAAAAGTATAGTGTTATCAAGCTCATTATGTGATACCCTACCCATTGCCTATGCCACTTTCTTAAGGAGGGGGTTGCATATGGAAGCTATGATCAATTATTGAAACAGATCTTAACGAAATTTGGGTACAAGGATCTCATTAAAATATGTATTATTTCTTTTTTTTGTCAAATTACATTTTTATGGGAGCTTGATAAAAATAATGAGCCGATCATAACCCAATTTAATAAGCTTCTTCCTGGTTCAAAAAAAAAAAAAAAAAAAAAAAAAAAAAATTGCATCAAAATCTTTAAAATTACGACCTGTATCTTTGCGCACTTCGGTGATAGGTATAAAAAATAGACTTAAGTATTAGTTCTCATATATAGCGTGTGTCCGAATTGACTTAGAAACCTCATGTCGTAGAATTTAATGCTTCCACCTGTTAATTAAAATATATATCAAGCTTTTAGTTTTTCCATATTTTCAGTTAGATATGTGTAACCAATAATGTAAAAACTAATTTACTATTCATTAAAATGGCCTGCCATTAATTTAAAAACTATATGAATATTTAAAGGATTCAAAGTAATTTAGTATTGTAAAACATTTAAGTAAATATTTTCTGAAATTCCTAGCGTTTAAATATATAAGCCAATTGCCCTTCTAATGCCACTTTTATAACTTCATAAGTCAAATATCAAATAGGAGGTACATATATTGTTTATAAATCCATACATTAATTCGTTTCAAAGAAATTCTTCAAATGTGCTATAAAGTGCTTTTACACTAAAACAATGAATCTAAAAGGGCTCAGAGTAGAGTACCTATAGCATAGAAAATTTTCAACCACCAGCCAAATTTTTTCCTTATCGTAATTATCAATTTCTAACCGTATCTCATAACACTATTTAAAATATATTTTAAATACCATGACACAGAAAAAATAAAAATCGACTTCAATTACGAAATTTTAAAATAATTAATATTAATTGATTTTGCTCCAATCATCATAAAATGATAAATTAAATAAGTACAATAATTGATTTATTATTACTGTTTCTTCTTATCTATGAGACATAATGAGCTGAAAATTTTTAAAAAATTTTTTAAATTATTTTATTATATATTTTTATAGACAAATCTCTAAATTTTCTTACAAAATTTTTTAAGAACTGGCAATTATATTTAAAATATAAATTTAAACAATTAGAAAATTAATTATATTAATTAAATAAATTATAATTAAATTCAACACAATTTTAATTATTAATTTATTTAAAAAAATATATTTGAAAATTTTTTTCTGTGTATATTCCAATATATTACTTTATATTGCATTGAAATTTCAATTTGTAAAATATTAGTTGAGTTTTTCCATATATAGCTCAATATTTTAACGAGTTTTACTAAGTTTATTATGACCAGCCATCAATAGAGGAGGTTATATGATTTTGTCTGCCGTATGTAACAAATTGAAAAATTCGTTTGAGACCCGATTAAAGTATATATTGATCTGTTCATTCTGAGTCGATTTATCACTTTCCGATCGTCGTTGAAATAGGCTAGGCTCGAACGGAAATCTTAGGGAAACGAAATTTAGCTCAATTTTATAATTTGTCTTATATTTATTTTGGGCACAAAGGTTATTAAACACAAAAGTAATTGCGACAATACTAGAAAGCACCCTATGCTTCTAAAGATCAGTTATCTGCTATATCTCTAAACAGATTGATATATCTTCAAAGGTCGATTATAAAACCGACAACCTGGCAGTTAGACGTCACTTTACCGCCACCTGCCTGCTTTTATAAATAAAAAACCCTTTAAAATTTTATGGTTATGTAATATTAGGCGAACGAATATAGCAGTTGCGCGTGATCCGCCCAATTACGTTTACTCCCATTATAATATTTGAAAAGCTTAATGGTGGGTATATAGATTTGGCCGGGCCGAATATAACATTTGCCCTTTTTTTCTTAATAACTAAAATATTTTGCCTCAACAGACCACTGTGCCTTAATTCTTTATTGAATGCATTTGCATATAATATTCCTTAGTGTGTGCACACGTATGGATGATTGTGCGTTTGTATATACATATATTTTTTGTGTTGCTTTAAAGAACAAATATAGTCCATTGTATTGCACATTACTGCATTGGACTCAGCTGTTTAAAGTTATTTCGTTGCATTCATTCAGTGGGACAAGTTGTTTATATTTGCGTGGAAAATTATAACGGATTTTTGTTGTGTTGTTTAGTTTATTTGTCGTTGGTTTTGTTTTTAGTGCGCTTTAGTTTCTTCCATTCATTTTCATTTTCCTACAATTTTCCAGCCAGATTAACATGATTATTTTGAAAGAAGAAACAATGAAAGGGTGTGACACACGCAGAGTGTTTAGTACGAATATTTCAAGCGCGCCGTTACGGAAGTCTTTTAACGCAATTTAGTTTGTCGACACATTTTCATTTTTGTTCGATGCGATAGTGTTGTTTGTTTTCCAAACGTCTAAAGAGTCATAGTTAAGCAGTGTATGGTATGCAAACGCGCCAAAATAAATTCAATTCATATATAAATATTTTTTTGTTTATACAATCACTGTACAGCGACTATAAAACGAATTAGACAAGTGCACCAAAAAAAAAAAAAAAAATCTTTTTCAGTTTCTTTTTTTTTAAATCAGTGAAAATAAAAGTCAATTAAGTAATAAAATTGGCTTACTGTTAAAAACATCATATAATTACAATCACAGAAAAAAATAAAATTAAAAATACATATATTGATTGTAATAAATTTATTTATAATAAAATAAATAAAGAAACATAAAATTTAAAATATATTTTGCAAAAATATAAAAATTGAATTTAAATGCATGGAAAAAGTAAAATTGATTGTTAAAAAAAGAAAATAAGAACAAAAAATTTTAATATTGTATTTATGTGAAAAAAGATGGGATCGCATTTTTAATGTAAACAATTTATTCCTTTTAATACAAACATATGAACAATTTCCGGTTAAATTAAACAATATAAATATTATTTCCCGATCATGATTATCACGATCATTAATCGTTAAAAACATTTTAATTGCGTTCTCATAAATGTATATTTTTTTATTAAATGAATTTACAAACGATTGATTGCGATAAAGTGTTTAAAAAATGTTTATACCGGCTTTAAATTAAAAAAACAGATTTTTATATAAAAAAAAAGAAAAATCAATTAATTAAAATATCACTGAATGAAAAATCTCACTTGGTATACAAAATAATGAAAAAATCTATAAATACGAGTTCATAAAATATATACAAATGTGTTTAATAAAATAAATGTTCTTTGTGTAAAGAAACAAAATACAATAATCCAGTTATTTAATTCATATAGGTACTTTTTTATACTTTTCAATGGTAACTCAACGTTTTATTTCATAAATTAAAAGTGTGTTTTTGTGTAAAATATTAAGTAATAAAATAATTTAAAAATATATTTTTTTAAACAGTTTTATGGATATTATATAACTATTCATTTATAAAAAAACTGTTCAATAAGGAAGTAACACTTATATTTTAATTTGAACAATTTTTTACTAATCGCCAAATACTTAAAACTAAATGAAGAAATTGTTATTATTTTACCTACTCTAGCTTGAGTATTAGAGAATATCAAAATGATTTTAATATTGTTCATTGAATACATCTAAAACTTTACTTCCCAAGTAGAAAACTTTTTTAAAAAGCCCCCGTTAGTAAGCGGGAAGAAGACAAAAAGAAGATATAAAAAATTACTAACTGACTCACAGTAACCAGTAAACTAATAATGTGCGCACAAAACTTATATTTTTGGTAATTATGCATGTTAAATAAAAACCTCGTCATTCGTCGTCGCGAAAGTGTCGTTGTGGTGGTAGCAACCTTCCATATAGAATAATACCTATTTCATGTATTACAAGTATTACTCAAATAACAAACTATATGAGTAAAAACTCTTCCCGGTCCAAAAAATATGATGTTTTAAGAATTAAAAACCGATTGATTTTTTTTTTTTCTTAAAGTAATCTCACGTTATTGCTTCTAAGCCCG
>MINK01189906.1:0-10521 GCA_001735545.1 Phormia regina | reverse complement strand
GTCCACACTATCCAAATGCATGTGCGCACAAAATTTTGTTCATTGCTCGAACATGAAAGAAGCGTGTGTGGACGGCGCGTTAGGACAAATGATATGTTGCTTCGATCCACAATACTTGGTTGTATATTGTTGAGATAAAGTAGTATTTTAAAATAACCTTAAAAATACAACTCTGTGACAAGCGCACAGAAATTTTTTGACAGTTTGTTTTATGCGAGAAGAAATTGTGTTTACAGAAAATATATTCTTATTTTTTTAATTAAAAAAGCAGACAAAAAACAAAATAAATAAATTTAAATACTGTCTGCAGTCTGCAATAAAAGTGTAGCTAACAATGTCCGACAGTGCCGAAACAACACAACAAAAAATGGATCGACGTAAAAAGAGGACATCGACCAACCAATACATGATGTACATCGAAATGATGGAAAAGGATCCCGTGTTTGCAACTGGACGTATACCAAGAGAATATGACTCAAATTATTTAACAAGAAAGTGGAAAGAATTGTCAGATAAACTAAATAATTGTAGCAATGGTCCAACATTGACTTCGGAAGAATGGCGCAAGGTAAGTTGGTACTCAAGGAGGCAAACAACTATTTAGTAATAATGTATATATTCCTTAGCGTCTTAATGATTGGAAAAATACGACAAGATGTAAGTACAGACGAAGCATATCTGGTGAAAAAGATATTACCATGACCTCTTTGGAGCTACGTGCATTGGAATTGTTTGGCAAGGTACCAGCTACTGCACCTCCTGAACAGATTTCCATACATTTCAAATCGGAAAAAGACGATGAGGATGAAGAAATGGAACATATGCCAACAACGGAAACATTCCAAAAACAATTGCAGGCTGCTGTGGAAGAAGCCATCGGTGACGATGATGGCGAACACATGGTTGAGACCGAACATGATGATCATGAAGAAATTATACCCGAAAATACACATAGTTCCACCATGAATCATGGCGGTAGTGGTGGAGGCGGTGGTGGAGGTTCCAATAATGGGAATTCTGTCAGTGGTGGTACTACATATCGTACAATTGTGGTTGAAGATTCTGCCTATGCCGAAGATGAACAACAGGATGAACAGTTAGAGTTTATAACACATCGGCGTTCTACGGTGGGTTCGTCAAATACAGGATCAGCAATACAAACGGCTGTTGTGACAACAACACCCTCAGCTGCCGTAGCAAAATTGATTAATGGCGATATACCACTAAAACGATTACGATCACAAATTTCAGAGCAAATTATATATGAAGGTATGTTGTATAATTTTTTCCAATTAATTAATGTATGTTTAAGAATTCATTTTTAAAGTGTACAATTACATTAATAATCCTTAAAATGAATGTATTTCATAAAAAAATTTAATTTAAGAAAAAAGTACTAAATTCAATCTTAACCAAATATGATTCTGGATTTTAAGTTTTTAATAGTTGTGCATACACTTTATCATTTTGGCTTTAGTTTCTAAAATTTTCAATTCAATAAGAGCGCCTCACAAAAGTAACTGTTTTTTATTTATATTTTAATAGAAATGTGTGTGAGTGTATATTTGTATTTATATAGCAGATTAAGCTGTTAACAAAACAACGATAATAGAATGAAAATAATGAAATGAAAATAGTTACAGAATTTGAATAAATAGTATTATTCAATCAAAATGTATTATTCGTGAAATTGCACATCCAATGGCCATTATTTGAATTGGGTGAATTGTTCGCATATCCCACCAAATATAAATGGTCCCTTAAATTGGATTCAATATACGAAATTTTTAAATATGTTTGTTTTTGGTTTTCTTCAATGGACATTATTTCCATTCGGTTAATGGTTCTCATATCTTATACTATAAGAAAATGGTTGTCTCATACTGCAAATTCTGAAATAAATTTGAGATTTTAGAGAGTATTGACAACTTTTTTTTCTGGAAATATTCTGAAGTTAGCAATTTAAAATGATAAATTTCAAATAGTCTTCTATAAGTGTTCTAAAGAGAACTCTCTAGGGAGAGATTTCTAAATAATGGAAAATGCTAAATATTTACCCAATGTTATCAAATGATAAATGCTATTAAAAAGTAGAGTTTTCAAAATTGAATTTTATGGTTAAAATTTGTATTTATTACAGATGTGTAAATAATTCACACAAAATGTAGTTGTGTTAAGGTGAGCGAATAAAATGTACTCAAAAACAGGTGGCTTGTGTACACATTATAGCTCTTCCTATTTGCTCAAATTCCCACGACTTTTAAATTTTGAAAATATTTAAACTGTAAATTTCTAAATTAGTAAAGAATTAGTTTTTCCTAATTAAATTCAAATAGTTTTTAACATCTTATATTTAATTTATTTCAAAGACAAACTTTATTATAAAACACATTAATTTTTGTTTAAATTTTCAGTTAAAAAGGCACCACACGGATCGCGAACTTACACCGTAACGCATCCTCATATTCAACAGCATCAAACGCAAACACATCAACAACAACAACATCAGCAACACCATCAACAACACCAGCAACAAAATATTAGTCAAGAGATACCAACCACTTCATCGACAACATTAGGCGGACAACTATTAGCTTCACAAGATGTTCGTGAAGTTGCAAGACAACTGAAACGTATTGCTGATATTAAAGCGGAAAAACTTAAATTTGATATTGCCCGTTTTAAATTTAATAATCCCGGTTTCAGTTACAATTTTAATCCCTCATAGTAGGACCAAAATATAGAATATAATTAAAAAAAATACAAGAACCCCAATTAAGAAACAAAATAATTTTAAGATTTTAATATAATTGTCATAAAAACTCAATTTTACTTATTATTATTTTTACTTATTATTGTTTTAATTCCTTTCATCTCAACTACACACATTTATATATATATTTTTTTCAAAATACTACAACTTTTACATTTATGTATAAATATTTTCATAAGAAAATAACACAATGTTAAGTAAAAACATTTATTTTAAAAATTGAAAAAAAAAAAAAAAACAATTAAAAATATTTCCTGTATCGAGTACGCGGTGTATTATTTTTGCAATTTTAATTTTTTGACAAATAAAAAAAAGAAAAATGTTCATTAAATACTGTAAGTACTCGGTTCGGCAAAGAATTTCATATTGTATTATACTATTATTAATTACGTTGATTAAACGTAAAATATAGTATATTTTTTTACAAAAGCTACATTTTATTTTAGAGAATTATCTTCTGAAAATTTTTGTTTGTAAATCAATCAAATGTGTTTAAATTCAGTTTTAGTCATTTAGTTTTAAAAGCCATTTTAAATAAATAAATAAAATAATAACTATTAAATAAAAAACTAATTATTAAATAAAAACGTTTTAAATTTATTATTTTGTATGTTAAAGTCTAGAAACACTTTTAATTTAAAACTGTTCATGAAATNAATGTTTATAAATAAAAATCTAAGAAAAAATTATAAATAAATAATAAATAAAAAATTTAAAAGACAAAACATTAATTGTAATTCGAATTATTTTATTCTTTATGCGACACATGGTTATGACCGAAATATTCAAAAGGTTTTGCAAAATTATTCGATTTTGGATTTTGTGAACTCTTAAACTTTTGATAAAAAACATAAAAAATAATATGGAAAAATAGCTTTTATTTGTGATCACTTGTATTTCTTACTAAAAATTGATATTTTGCTTCCAAATGGAAAAAAGCCATTCTTTGTGATCCCTTGTATTTCTCACTAAACCTCAATATTCTGTTCAAAAATCTTCAAACCTCAATATGTCGCTTAATATGCTTTCAAATGGAAAAACAGCCTTTATTAGTGATCATTTGTATTTCTCAATAAAAATTGATATTTTGGTCGAAAATCTTCAAACATCAATATCTCGCTTAATATGCTTCCAAATAAGAAAGAGCCTTTATTTGTGATCATTTGTATTTCTCACTAAAAATTGATATTTTGTGCGAAATTCTTCAAACCTCAATATCTCGCTTAATATGCTTCCAAATGGAAAAAGAGCCTTTATTTGNTGATCACTTGTAACACTCAAAATGAATATGAATGTGCGAATTCTCAATACTCAATATCGCTAATATCTCAAATGGAAAAAAGCCTTTAATTGTGACACTGAATTTCTACTAAAATTATAAGTTGTGCGCAATTTCAACTCAAATATCCGCTAATATGCCAAAGGAAAAAAAGCCATATTCGCTGATCATTTGTATTCTACTAAAATGGAATGTTCGAAAATCTTCAAACCAAGATCTCTTCTAATAGCTTCCAAATGAAAAAGAGCCTTTTTGTAATCACTTGATTCTCACTAAAAAAATTGATATTGTGCGAATATCTCAAACCCACAATATCTCGCTTAATGATGCTTCCAAGGAAAAGAGCCGTTAGTTGGACACTGCAGTTCTCACAATAAGATTGATAGTGCGAAAATTCTTCAAACCTCAAATACCGCTAATATGCTTCCAAATGAAAAAAAGCCATTTATCGTGATCATTGTATTCTTACTAAAAATTGATATTTGTTCGAAAACTCAACCTCAATACGCTCTTAAATCTCCAAATGGAAAAAGAGCCATCATTTGTATCATTGATCTAAAAAATTGAATTTTGTTCGCAAAATCTTCAAACTCACAATAGCTCTCTTAATATAGCTTCCACAATGGAAAAAGAAGCTTATTGTGATCACTTTATCCACTAAAAGATAATTGTGCGAATCCTTCAAACCCAATATCTCTCTTACATATGCTTCAAATGGAAAAAGAGCCATGATTTGGGATCATGTTGATTCTTACTAAAAATTGTATTTGTTCGCAAAATCTTCAAATCTCAAATATCTCGCTTAATATGCTCCAAAGGGAAAGATCCCATATCGATATTTTATATGAAAATCTTTAAACCTCAATATCTCGCTTAATATGGCTCCAAATGAAAAAGAGTCTCTATTTTTAAATTTAAACCAATTTGAAATTTTTCTGCAATTTTTTTAAACTATCATAATTTGAAACATTCAAACACGAATTAGTTTCTTTTGGAATACAAATGTAGCCGTCAGCATAATTATAAGCATCTACATGAAAGAACAACAATTTGAAAAGCAAAGAATTATTAATAACTTTATTATGTTTATTTAACATAATTTTAAGCAAAATACATTTTATAGCACAGAAAATAAAAAAAAAAAAACTAACATCCAAGATAATTCAAAGGACAAGAAAACAAAAATAAACAAAAGTAAGAAAAAAATAATAGAGTCTTTCATGTCTAACAATTTGTAAATGTCTTTTTGGTGTACTTTTCTTAAACTTTCATGGCTTGTTTTATATTTTATGTGACGATTCCTTAATAACCCGGTTTTTATGATATTTTTTCTCTGTTACACAAAAAAAATAAAAGAACAATAAATAATAAAAAAAAAACATCAACAACTGTTTCAGACAGTGTTGCCAGTTGAACATTTGTAATAAGAAATTATTATAATTTTTCCAAAGTAATGTGCTATATTTTAAATCACTAAGCTTTCTTTAAATTATATTATAAGCTTGTTTCATATAATTATCCTCTTATGTTTTATTTTTAATTTAAGACTTTTTGGCAACCCTTTATATTATACAAATTCTAAGTTCTAGTATAAGCCGGCAACAACAACAGCAACAACAAATACCTAAAGTAATTACAAAATAATGTTAAGGGACTATTTAACACAAAGTTCTAATAAACAACTCAAAGAAGAAGCAAACAAAAACAACATAAAAGTATATGGACAACATTTGGGTAATTAGGACACAAAAATAATAACAACAAAAAAACAGAAAAACAAGTAAAAAAAACTAATTAAACAAAAAAATTACTGCTGAAGTAGAAATAAGGACGAATAAAAGAACAAGAAAATCCTTTTCTTGTAAATTCCATAAAATACTACTCATATTTTGTACAAAAATATAAAAAGAATACTAAAGAATAGTACGAGTATGTATAAATCATACTACAAATAAAAAAAGCATATTTTATGGCACATAAACCATAAAAACGTTTACAAAACAAATGCTATTTTTATATTATTCAATGACATCTGATCAAGATTTTTCTCTAGCGAAACATGCTAAGTAGCTTGAAGCAAATTAGAGAAGGAAATTCTACTCTAGAAAAATATGTTGAACAATTCTTAACATTAGGACTCGATAGAAGGAAGCAAAATTTGATCATTTAGCTTGGTCGATAATAAATAAAAAAGGACTTCTAATCGGTTGTTAGATTTTAGATCATTTCTTTTTTTTTAAGTTTAGATGTTTTTGGGAATGTTATTCAAAATATTTTTATACCCATCATCATATAGAACGAAAAGAACTAATATTCCTCTTTAACATAAAATCGTACACATCCTGCTGTCGCAAGTACCTCTAAAATAAAAAATTATCCTTGGATATCCTGAAATAGGGTTCTTTTCATTAATGTTTAGATAGATTCGTTATGGATAATAAATTTCAAAATCAGATCTCAACGGGATCAATTGCAGTTGCATTTCAGTTTGTATTTAGCAGTTATAATAATTTTACTAACAAATTATTATTTTTTTTAAGCATTCTGATACTTAAAGTTTAGTACAAAATTGAATAAAAAAGGTTAAAAATAAGCATCGTTGGAAAGGTCACGCATATAGTCACAAATACAAGCTTGTCTGGCACAACATTTATCATCGAGAGAAGGTTATATGGGACCTATAATCAATTATGGAACCATGCTTATGAAATTTATTACATTAGCTTAAGTATTTGCGCCAAATTTTGTTGGCTTTTATACATTGATTGAAAGGTAAAAAATCTACAGACAAATAATATTTTTGCCTTAAAGTATGCTATCAAACTTTCACATTAATTAATGTACATTAAAATGCACAGTAGGACAGAATCGAAATCTGTAACTTCTGATCGGCTGGTTGGATTTGCATGAAATTTGGTATAAACGTGGCAGAAGAGTGCTCAATGTTAAATTTGGAAGGGGGGTCAAATAAAGCCCTCATGAGTGGAGCTAAAGGGACTCAAATTTGGGTACCTTTGACATACAATTTTTTAAATCGCTTATCAATTTTTTGTTTAAGCCTATTTACTTTGGGGATTTCCCTTGTAAGAGATCGCTGCATGTTTCATGTTTGTAGGCAAGAGGTGTAAAAAAGCAAGCGGGGTAACAAAAGTTGTTTGTTGTCGCAAAGCTAAAAATTTCAGGATTTTTTTTCAAATTTATTTAAAAACTTAAAAACAAAATATCAGAAAAAAAAACTCTGCAATAATCCCCAATGTAAATATGTTCTTTCTCGTCTGATTTTAAATGTTTTTATAGATTCTTGTAGGTACTAATGGACCTACCAAAAAAATGATTGCATATCATAAAATTATCTATTAAAAAAAATCATTCTTCATCTTTACCGTGTCCAAAAATAAACGATTTTGAATTTGATTTTTTTTTTTTGCCGAAAAAGTATCTAAAGACTTTTTCAAAAATAAAATTTTCTTTAACAACATATTACCATTTTATACTTATCTGAAAGGTCTTCATAGAGATTTCAAAATAAAAATCAAGCCCAATAACTCATATGGTCAAGGTAAACACCCTCCGGAATTTGACCGATTTTATATGAAAATTTTGATTTTAGTCTATATTTTCTCAAATTAAGAATCTGTGATATGTTGTTAAAAGTCTTCAATCAAAATTAACGGGACTTCGAAAAAAAAATGTAGATTTTATAGCCGGAAATATGAAAAAACGCATATTTGGGACTTTCGGGATTTTTTTTGGGAATTGTGAGATTCTTTTTACAAAAATTTTATTTTTTTTCACTTTCTCATTTTATACGATAAAGTCTAATTCTATCGAAATTTTTAATAAGATATCTTTAGTAACAAAGATTCTATTACAGATAAAATATTTAGAGTTTCTCAAAAATATACTTTTTACCAATATTTTTTTACTAGATTTTTTTCATCTAAATTACATTGCTTAGCTGATACAATTTTTCGTTATATTGAAAAAGCTTGAAATCAATATCTTTTTTTAGAACCGAAACTATGCCACTTCTATTTTGTACGTCTTATTGGTCCCTTTAATAGCCATCAAAAAAATTTAAATCGGTCGAGAAACCTAAATTTGGCAAGAGATTAAAAAAAATGTATGACAAAGGCATCCAACTTTGTACCCCTATAGCTCTGCCCCTTAGGAGTAAATTTGGTCGCCCTTCTAAACTTAACATTGAACACTCCTCTGCTGCGCCTGTACCAAATTTCATGCAAATCCTCTCAGCCGATCAGAAGTTACAGATTTATTTCCAAAAAAATTTCGATTCTGTCAATGCTTAATATACTTGTTAGTATGTGTGTATATTTAAAATTATATTATACACTACTCCTCTATGGATTGGGAGGGTATTATGGTTTTGTGTTGATCTTTATAACACCTAAAAAATTTGAGACCCACCTTAATTTATACCAATCGGATTGGAGTCACTTTTTGAGTCGATTTCATTGTTTCCGTCTATCTGTCGGTCCAAACCTTGGTCCAAATATCTCTATAAAAGAGATAACCCACACATGTAAGCAGATTTTTTGTACAGAATTATAAGGGCTATCTGTGTGCAAAATTTTTTTCAATCAAATCATAAGTGAAATTTTGGTGATTTTTTAAAAAAAATTTCATACCCGAGGTGACCAATTTGGACATCCACCCCTCGTCCCGCAGACCAGCTACGAACCTGTCATCCTATAAATCAATTGCCGTACACCTCAAACTTGCCGATGTGAAATTTCATTCAATTTAGCAGTTCTAAAGTTACAGAATTATTTCGTTTTGGGACAGTGGGACCACTGTGAACATTAATTCTACACATTTACTATATAATACCCACTGAATGGTGTATTTTTATAAAATCAGATGATTACTATGAATGTTACAAGAAATGTGTCTGCTTATTAATTATATAAGTAGAAGGTAGATTCGCTTTCCTTCATAAAACACTAAGAGCGAATCGTTATTATATTCCAAAGGCCTTATTATATGCATTTGAACACATAATAGATACCTTATTAAAATTGATCGTAAAAAAGGAGCAATAACAGTACCAAATTTTAGAAGATATTGTACATTTCTTAAATAAGACTAAAATCTTGTTTACTGTACAATTTGATCCATTTTTCAACAATTTATTTTATTTTTTTTTTCTTGTTGATTTTTTATTCGTTTGAAAAAAAATATCATTATTATTTGTTCCAATACTTTTAGCTGTGCGTATAATTTTCATAATGAATATGAAAATAATGAATATACATTGCATTTCATCATTCAATGTATACAGGATTGTTACGTGAATATCTTTTTATATAAAAACAAAAGATAAAAACAAAAGAAATATAAGATAAATAATAACTATGAGTGTGCATTTTATTTGTATGTGTATATCTTTCGAAAATTAAATGTCATATAAATTATTTGAGTTTCTTTTTAACATTTGACATTTGTTTGTGTGCTTTGGAAGTTTAATTTTGTACAAAAAAAAGTATGTATGTTTGTAAAGCACACAGTTTTNNAAAAAAAAAAAAAAAAAAGTATGTATGTGTGTAAAATTTTATTTTTTAATTTATATGTATGTAGGTTGTACATATAAATTAAAAAATAAAATTTAGGTTTTTAGATAACTGTCTCCTACTTTTAAGAATAATATAATAGAAAATGTGTGAATAATATGACATGTATTGTCATCTTATATCAGATAATTATATAGCTATAGAAATAATAGCTTGTTCCTGTACTTTTAAATTTATAGGTTTTAATCAGGAAAATAACAAAATACACATACCAAAACTGACTTAAGCTAATTTATTAAATAAAATAATCTATCACTTTCCTAAATCTAATTGTATCACTTTATTCATATATTCCTATGATATTATCAGTGTTGCTAGTTTAGCCTTTTTAAGGCTAACTCTATCGTTTTTATTTTGCTTTTAGCTTCAAAATTTTCGTTTTAGCTAATGAATTTTTCTTAGCCTTTTTTTAATACTTAATATAGCTTTAAAAAGGCTAAAAAAAAAATACAAATTTTTTTCGAAAATTCACAATTATTATTACTTTTAAAAAACTTTTTACATTAGGAACTTTTTACATTAAATTTATAAATTCACTAATATATCTTGAAGATATAACAAAAAATAATTACAACTTACAAATAAATGTATTTTTTAAAAAGACAATATATTAGTTTTTTCTGGCTTTATTTTTTGGAACACATAGCCTCTTCGGACGTTTTTTAACCATGGGAGGTCTTCGTCAGTCATTTCGACTAACAACAATGCTATTTTGAGTGATATTTCTTTATTCGTTGCATATCTTTTTAAAAATTTTAGTATAACACCTGCCATAAATAAATTCCAGACGCGTGTTGCTGTGAGCGGTCTGGAAGTTAAATGTTTAAGCAACCATGTTAGTCGAAACGACTAACGAATTTTTGAACTTTTACCGATAA
>MINK01189894.1:0-11588 GCA_001735545.1 Phormia regina | reverse complement strand
AGTTGAGAAAATCATTCTATTTTCCTCCCCCAAAAGCTTGAGTTGGATCCGCGCCTGGCCTATGGTAAGCCTTGGCAATAGTTTTGACTATAGTTTGGTCAATAGTTTTGACTATAGTCTGGTCAATACCCTTGTAGTCAATAGTCTTGCCTATAGTCTTGACTATAATCTAGTCAATAGTCTTAACTATAGTCTAGTCTATAGCTTCGACTACGCTCTTGTTTATAGTCTAGTCTATAGTCCTGAATAATAGTCTTGTCAGTAATTTTATCAATAGTCTAGCCTATAGTCTTTGCTATAGTAAGGTCGTTAGTCTTGACTACAATCTAGTTAAGAATATTGATAGTTCAGTCAAGACTATATTCAATAGTCTTGGCTACAGTATTCTGAATAGTCCTGATATATATGATATAGTCTACAGTCCTAGCTATTGTCTATAGTCACATCTGCAGTCTAGTCTATTGTCTTGACTATATTCTAATCTAGTTTTAACCACATCCTAGTCTATAGTCTTAACTACAATCTAGTCTATAGTCGAGATATTACTCTTTATTCTATCTCTTCAACAATTAAAAATTTAAATATTTTTATACATTTTGGTACATAATTACGTCTGACATTTATTTAAACTCTTTATTTACAATTTATTTCAACAAAAAAGTTAGATAAAAGTTTTAATTTTTTTTTTTGGCTCGACATATGGCCCAAAATTTTAAAGAACATAAAAAAGTTTAATAATTTGGCTAATACTTTGTCAGCATAATTTTTGTTTTTTACATTTTCTTTAAAAGTCTAATCTTTTTATTGTAAAATTCTATATTTTTTTTTATAAATTTCTCCAATTTCATTTCATATTTTTTTCTTTTTATTGTTGACATTTTTATTTNNTAATGAATTATTTTTAGAAAATTTCATTGTTCTTTAGTTTTTGTTAATTTTAACATTTAGAGCTAATTTAACGGTTTTTGTATTTTTGGCAAATATTTTTTTATTTTATTTAATTTATCAGTTGAAATAATTATTATTTTTGTTACTAGTAATTTATGGTTTGTTCTTTAATTGTTTCATTTTTGGTTTCGTTTTAAATTTTTTTTTTTTTTTTTGCTGAAATTTTTTTTTTTTTAGAAATTTTGTTTTTAATTCAAATGTTAATTTGTTTATAAAGACATTTTATTCGATTATCTAAAAAACTTTCATTAACTGATTAATGATTAACCTGGGAAAATAGAACAGAAATTTTTTTGTGGTTTTTTAAGATAAAAAGAAATAGAAAGTTTCAATAAGAAGCTTTTATATATTAAGATAACTTTCTGAGAAAGCAACAATTGAAAAGAATTTTTTAAAGCAAAAATAATAACAAAAGTAAAAGTTTATACAAGTTTTAATAAAATTATAAAATATTAAACTTATACTAAACTTTTCATATATTAATCCAAAAGTCAAGTTTTAACCTGAAAGCTTTAAAGCTTTTATTTTGAATTTAGTTTCAAATTAAAGAAGTTGCTCTTAAAGAACTTTTAATTTTTTTTTAATTTTGTACAACTTAATTTGTTAATTCTTAAAAGTTAATCAATTAAATTATTGTTGCTTATTCTTGTGTTTGAAAACGTTCTTCATTTTTTTCTGCCAAATCATTAAATGACGTGTTTTTACCATAAATATANAAAAAACAACTTCATTTGAGAATCTTTTTTTTTTTAGTTTAGTAAACAAAATTGCGTATTAATATAACCAAAAACATCACTATTTATATTTATATTAATTTTTTTTTTTGTTTATAACAAATATTACTTTTAAATATGAATCATTAAAAAGAATATACATAATTACAGATGAGTTATTTAAAATAATTATTATTAATAATTTTGTGTTTCAATACTTAATGATTTTTCAACACTTTAACAGTTTTGAAATAAAAAATAAAAAAAAAAATCTTCTGCTTGAAAAGGAAAACAAAAACACAACACGAAATAAGGAAGTTATTATAATAAATTATTATTTTTTTTTAAAGAATCCCAAGAACAAAATAAAGTTATAATTAAATATGTTTAATAGAAAAGAAAAGCCTTAGAATAGCTATGGAAAAGAATTAAATATTTTTAAAAACTACAATTGTACACATAAGACTATTATAGCCAACAGTATATACAAGACTACAGCTAAAAAATTGACCATACATTAGACTAGTCTATAGTCAAAACTGTAGACTAGGCCATAGACTAACTGCTGTTAAGAATACAGTCTCATTTTAGCCTTGACTAAGAACATACTATCTAGTTAACAGAGTAACGATATATAGACTTTACTATATATTAATTACAGGTTTTACTAGAGACTAAATATAGTCTTGATTAAAGAATAAATATAATCTTTATTTTAAATTAAATGTAGTCTTGAATATAGGCTTAATACAGCTTTACCTGTAGACTAAATATAGTCCCGTAACAGACTAAATATACTACTGACTAAAGAATAATTATAATCTTCATTATAGACTTACTATAGTCTTGACTATAGAATATATCTAGTTCTGACTATAGACTAAACATAATCTTGTATTATACACTAACTATAGTCCTGACTACGGTATATAGTTTTTTCCTGACTACGGTATATAGTTTTTACTATAGACTAAAAATACTCTTGACTATAGACTTAAAATAGTCTTAACTATAGACTTAATATAGTCTTGATTATAGACTTAATATAGTCTTAACTATAGACTTAATATGTCAAGACTATATATAATAGACTAAATATAATTTTGAATATATACTTAGCACAGTTTTTACTGCAGACTTAATATAGTCTTAACTATCGACTTAATATCGTCTGGACTATAGACTAAATATATTCTTGACTATAGACTAAATGTAGTCTGGACTATAGATTAGAATATAGCCTTGACTATTGACCTGATATAGTTTTGACTCTAGACTAAATATAATCTTGACTTTATACTAAATATAGTCTTGAATATAGATTAACTACAGCCTTGAATATAGAATATATTACTGACGGTAAACTAACTGTAGTCTTTATCACTTTAGTCTTGACTATAGACTAAATATATTTTTGACTATAGACTAAATATAGTATTGTGTTATTTACTACAGTCCTGACTACGGTATATAGTTTTGACTATAGACTTAATATAGCCTTGGCCATAAACTTGGGACCTCATTTTGTAAAAAGAAACGACAAACGTTTAAACAATTTATATGCAAAAAAATTATTCTTCATATAAAATTTGAAAACGTTTCGTTTTACAAACTGAGGGCCTTAATATAGTCTCGACTATATATTAACTATGGTATTGATTATAGACTAACTATAGTCTTGACTATAAACTAACTAAAATCTTTACTATAGACTTAATATAGTTTTGACTATAGACCGGCCATAATATTGACTATATACTATGTTTTCAACTGTAGTCTTGACTATAGACTATAGTTTTGACCACTATACTAGACTATATGACTATAGACTAGACTATAATTATGACTATAGACTAGACTATAGTTATGACTATAGATTAGCCTACAGTTATGACCACAGACTAGACTATATGACTATAGACTAGACTATAATAATGACAATAGACTAGACTATAATTATGACTATAGACTATTGTTATTATTTCAGAATAGACTGGACTATAGTTATGACTACGAAATTGGCTAGACTATAGTTATGCCTATAGACTAAACTAGTTATGACTACAGAATAGACTAGACCATAGATATGACTACATAATAGACTAGACTTTAGGTATGACTGCAGAATAAGCTACACTATAGTTATGCCTATCGACTAGACTATAGTTATGACTATAGTGATGACTGCAGTTACGACTTTAATCAAAACCAAAATTGTTCTTTTTTTTTACTAAAATTCAAATCATTTCCTCTTTCTCATATTATGATTCATTTATTTATGCTACTAAAATGTCAACAAATATATTTAAATATATTATTTTTTATATGCTTATGTTACAATTTAATTTAAAAAAATTTTATTATGAATAATAATTTTCTTTCTTTCATTTATACATTTATACCGTTAATGTTATTGTTTTAGTTTAACAATAATAAAAACAAAATCATAAAAAATCATAAAATTAAAAACAAAAATAAATAAAAAAACGCCTTCTATGCTATAGCGAAAATATAATAATAAAAACTACTCGAATGACCGCAAAACACTTCACAAACCAAGACCATAGAGTTCGTTACAAGAGTCAAGCGTCATACGTTTAAAATCATGCAAAAACAAAAATTAAATAAACTGAACCAGAGAAAAAATGAAATCAGTTCAATTAACTTTTTTGAACGTGAGTCGTAGTGATTGGAGGCGTTTTTTTGTTAAAAAATATATGTATTTTTTATTTCTTCAGTAGGTAAAGTTTTAAAAAAATTTTAGGCAAAAAAAGTTTAGAGCAAATGAAACTTATTTGTTGTAGATTGTTGGGACATTTTTAACAAATTTAAACAAAAGAAATCACGTTTAAAAGGGTGACCTATTTTTAATAATAATAATGGTAATTTTTTATAGAATTGTTTTTTTTTTATTTTTGTTTAATTGTTATAAACATATAGAAAAAAAAGTTTTAAATAATAATTTTAATGTAATATTTTATAGGGTTTAAGTTTTTTTTTTTATAAAAAAGCTTTAAATAAATTTTGTTTAAATGTTTTTAATACAAAGATAAACTTATTAAATGACACTTTGTTATTAATTAATTAGCTGATAAGGTTAATTAACAATAAAGATTTTATTTTATTATAAAAATTTATTAAACAATTAATATTAATTTATATCTTTTTTTACTTTTATTTGCAGGTAAATATTTTGAGAAAAATACAGTGTTACAAAAAAGTTTAGCAACAAAAGGTAGGCTAAAAAATGAATTTGAAAGGAAATTTACGGTTTAGAATGTTAATTTAATTTATAAAAATAATGTTTTTTTAATTTTAAATATTTGTTTTTTTTTTTTTAAAATCCCAAAATTTCCAAAAATATTTTTTTGCTATTTTTAGTTTTATTTAAGCCAAAATTTCTTTAAGAAAAAATTAAATAAAATTTTTTATATTAATTAATTTAAATATGAAATCTTTTAAATTTTTTAAATTTCAAAGATTTTTAAAAATATTCTAATTTTGTCAAAGATAGCCAACAATATCTACCAAAATCAAGCTATTTTTAGCATATTTATATGCTACTATGGGTATTTAGGCTGTAATTTAAATTTAGCCATTTGCAAATGTTACTCTCTTTATTTTAAAATAAATTTTTGTGCTAATTTCTTTTTTTTTTCCTCCAAATTTAAAATAAGAATATTTTTCCCTCAAATTTTTTTTGTTATATTTAAATAATTTATTATTATAATTTTTTTCCCCTTGAATAAAGCTTTTCTAATTAAAATTTTATAATAAAAAAACCTCACATTTACATTTGTGAGAAAAGAGAAAAAACTGTCATACACTTTCATTAAAAATTGACAAAAAAAAAAAAAAAAAAAAAACTCTCTTCTTATCTCATACTTTTATAGTTAAAGATTTAAAAAATGTCCAGTAGTTTTAAGGAATAAACAGAAGCTGTAAATTCTATAAAAGATTTTGAAGACAAAAATGATCAGTGATAATTTTTCGCAGAAAAGCTAAAGCCCCCCAGGAAGAAGTTAATTAATAGTTTAATTAAATTATCATGTAAAAACTTTAGTCAGAACACTTTTTAGATTACTAGGGGCTAGTAAAGTAGCCAAAAAAAATTGTTGGTGCTAGTAAAGTGGTCAAAAACCTTTCTCTTTTTTCCTACAAAGATAAACCTTTTAAAATTGTATAAATATAAAAAAATCTTTTAATTAAATCCCTTCAAATAAAATTATTTTCATCAAAACTGTAGGGTTTTTTATTTTAAATGCTACCAAACAAATAATATTTTTAAAATGGCAAAATTTATGTGAATATTTTTCTTACTACTTTTTTTTTGTCTAGCAAAAAAAATGTGTATTCGAAAAAAATCCTTAAATAACAATTGGCAAATTTAATTAATTTTTTTGTAAATAATTAAATACAACAAATACCACGCCAGTAGCTCAGAAACGAAAAAATGCGTCAAATATAATATTTTTTTTTTTTTCGTTTATTATATAGGGAATTGGTTGTTTCCTTAATTAGTTATTTGTGCTGCATTTTATTATTTAAAAGCAAAGTGTTTTTTAACGTTTCATGTCCTTTTAAATGTCAATTATCATTAATTTTACAGCAGCAGCAAAACAACACATAAAAAAAGATAAAATGTTAAGGAATAAAAAAAAAAAATATTTATACAATATGAAATATTTGTTAGCTGTTGTTATTATTGACATTTTATAGTTGAATAAAAAAGTTCAAAAAAAATAACACTTTTTAAAGAATTAAATTAAATCACAATTAAGGACGAAATAAGGTTTAAATAAGTCAATCTTATGTTTTATAATTAGAGCTAAAATTGAAGCTAATAAATACCATTAAAGCTAATTTAAAAGCCTTAAAAAAGTTTATACCAACTTTAATTTTTGGGTCATTTATTGACTTTAGTCATATAGCTTTTTGCTTCGCTATAGCAAATAGCATAATTAAAGAAATATTTAGCACAAAAAACAGTGTATAGATGTACTTAAAAAGTCTTCAATTATATGACTTTTTAAGTACTTGTGAAATATTCTATAAAGCTTTATTGGTACTAAATTTAAAGCTATAACTAAAGCTAACTTTAAACACTATGTACTTCCATTATTAAATCTACATTTGGGCTATGGAAGTTATAGTTATCCAAGCTAAACCAAAACTTATTAATTAAAGCTATTTTTAAGCTTAGCACTAAAACTATTGTCATAATTATACCAAGAATTAAAAATCATGGGGAATATTAAATGGCATATTTATAATTTTAGTAAAATTTATAAAAAAACAAAGTGCTTTCGAAGACGGTTCAAATAGTTACCTAAAAAAAAATTCTGAGATTTTCTTCATATTTAATATATTATTTAATAATAATTTTTTTTCTTATTTACCAACACCTTAGTAATATTTTTTATTCTGACTACGAAATAGTTTAAATGACTTTGAAAAAGATAGCTGCTATAAATAGTTATAATTCTGCTTAGTTATTCTTATTTCCACAAATCAACTTTTGATTAATATTTATTATTGTGACTACTAAATTATTTGAAATAATAATAATAATAATAATAATAATAATAATAATAATAATAATAATAATGTAATATATTTCGAAATATTTAAAGCTGCTATAAATAGCTTACAATTTAGCACATTTTTTTTAAATTTAATATAATATTTAAATACAATGTGCTATAATAAAATATTATAATTGAAACTTTTATAGGGAATATAAAATTGCCGATATGATGTTTCTTATTTAACATATATTTTTTTCTATTTTCCCAACTTCTTTTTTATATTTTTTTATTCCGACTACAAAATTGTTNNTTATTTGAAAAAAATAAATAGCTATGAATTAGTAAATGTAATATATTTCGAAATATTTAGGGCTGCTATAAATAGCTTACAATTTAGCACATTTTTTTTCATTTAATATAATATTTAAATACAATGTGCTATAATAAAATATTATAATTGAACCTTTTATAGGGAATATAAAATTGCCGATATGATGTTTCTTATTTAACATATATATTTTTTCTATTTTCCCAACTTCTTTTATTCTGACTACAAAATTCTTTTATTCCGACTACAAAATTGTTTAAAGGACTTTTGTATCAAAAATAGTAGAGTATAATTTTAGTTAGAAACTTTTTTTAAATTCATTATAAATCACATTTAGTTTTTAAATAAAATTTTTAATTTTTTTTATTAATAACTATTTTAAGGACAAGCTTACTATCTAAAATATTAAATACAATAATATTTTTTTATATAATATTCTCTTCCATGTATTTCCTACAAAATCTTCAACTAATTATTGTGAGAATTTTTTGTGCGGCTATATCACTCTCTATACAATTAAATTATTTATTATATATTTTTGTTTGATTCAATTATATTAAAATGTTTGTCATTTTTTTTTTTTTTTTTTTGTATTTAAATCGCCTGCTGTTTTGTCTTTTTTTGTTTAAGACCCCGTCTGCTTTAGCAAAAAATATTTAAGCTCTTTATACGGTCTGTAAATGTATTTCAAAGTCAATTGAGGGATTTTTATTTTGTTGTCATATAAATTAAAAAAAAAAAAAACAACAACAAAAAGTTCACGTGTGTGAGTTTTGTGTAAACGACAAAAAAATACTAATAAATTAATTAAAATATTAAAAATGACAACGTTTTACGCTTGTTTGCAGACAAGTTGTTAAATTAACGTACATATTTATTTTTATATATATATCATGATGATGATTATTATGTGACACATTTATAACAAACTTACAACAACAAAAAAAAATTTAAAGCTTAATAACCACCCACTGGTTATAAAACAGTTAGTTATTGGTCTTTGTCATTACTGACATTTTGTCAATTATAATGCAAACATTATTGACATTGAACTTTTTATTATGCAACTTTAAATTCACATATTTTTTAAATAAAAAATATTCTTTATTTTTAAATAAATAATAAAAAAAAAATATATATAACGATTTGTCATTGCTGCTGGGATTGATAAAATAAAATGTGTTTTGGTTACATTTCTTAAGCAGCTATAATAAGGCAAAAAAAAAGGGTATCATTATAAGCCCAAGAGTCAAGTCAAGTCACTTAACAAGATACTTGTCTCAACAGAGAAAAAAAAAATTATGAAAATAAAAATATAAAAAATAATAATAACAATAAACAGCTTTATAACCGCAAGTGCAGCAAATAAAGGCAACCAAGCATATTTCCCAAGCAGCCTTTATTAACAACAATAAAACAACAATGTATTCTTGCCAAAGAAAACGAAAAAGTGGAAGAGTAAGAGTAAGAAATAAGGATTAGAGTAGTAAGAGCGTGTTATATATAAGAAATAACAACATAAACACTTAAGTGAAGTCAACAACATTCTTATGGTTTGACAAAATAAAGCAAGAATAACAAAAAAGAAAATTCTCTTAGTCCTTTTTAATATGAAACAACAATAGCTGCTAGCAGCAGGCAGCTGCTAACAGCAACTACACAACACAATAATTTAAACATAATTCAACAGCAACAAAACAGAAAAATCCTGGTTTCCTACTTTGACTAAGGAAATAACAATAACCTAGGGAAAGATACAGACAGACAGACAGAGGGACAGACATTGTTAGGGACAGACATATGAAAGGACAGCCAGTTGAAAGAAGGGTTTATAAAAATCTAAAAAAAAAACTGCTACTAATGACAAATAGCAGTTATGCCGCTACATAAAACATTTTGTTTATAACAAACAAATATCAAATGGCTACAAAATGTTACAAAAAAAAAGAGGGTATTCGCTTCAGTAAAGAAAATAATAGAAAAAATATGTTAAACTAAAGACTTGTCTTTTTAAATACATTTTTAAATTTATAGCATAACTATTAAAGTGCATACCCTTAATAGATATTAAACTATTAAAAGTTTATTTTTTAAGAGTTTTTTTTTCAGTTTCCCTTCAGTTGCAAAATCAATTGTTTCTTTTTAAAATATTCATAGTTTTATTTGCCTTATAAAAAGGTGTGAATTTAGTGTTAGTAGCTAACTTTAGCTCTTTAGTTTTATTTGCTAATTTATGCTTTAATAGCTCAAGTTTTTCTTTATCCTTGGATTTATTATTTTATTTGAATTGAAAAAATATTAATTAAAACTTTATTTTATAAAATAAGAAAAACTTAGCTGATTTGTAAGTTATTTTTTGTAATTTTTTGCTATTTCTTTTTCAAAGTAATATAGACCATTTTGTAATTCCAATAAAGGTGCAATCAGAAGTCTTAAAATATATATTAAATTAGAAAAAAATTGCTGAATCATAAGCTATTTATAGCAGCTGTCATTATTAAAAATATGCAATACATTTTATAATTCTTTATTATTATTTTTTAAATTCACATCGGCAATTTTATAGTCGGAATAAATAAAAATATTACATTATTAAATAATATGTTAAATAAGAAACAATGTGCCAATTTTTTAGCTATTTATAGCAGAAGTTAATATTTTAAAATAAGCAATAGTTTTGCTAAATGTCTTCTTTCAATGTCATTTGAAATATTTTTTTAGTTACATTAATAAATATTAATCAAAAGTTGGTCTTGGCAAATACGAACAAATTAGCTAAATTATAAGGTATTTATAGCAGCTACTATTATTTTTAATATGTAATATTACAAACTAGCTAAATCTAAGCTTTTTTTTTATTTTACAGCCCCAATAAAGTTTCAATTATGTGTCTTTATTATAGTATAGTATTATGGTTTAATGTTACAAATAGAAAAAAGTTGCTGAATTTTAAGCTATTTATAGCAACATTTAGTATTTCATAATATGCAGTAAATTTCCTGATTCTTAGCTTTTTCCTTTTCAAAGTAATATCGAAAATTTTGTAGTAGCAATAATAAATATTAAAAATGGTCTTGGTAAATAAGAAAAAATTAACTGAATTATAAGCTATTTATAGCAGCAGTTAATATTTCAAAGTATGCAATATATTTTCTAATTCTTAACTGAATTTTGCTGAATTATAAGCTATTTATAGCAGCTGTTATTATTATTATAAAGTATAAAGATTGGTGCTAAAAATACCTCTCATTGAAGTTATACTTGGACTATATAAATTCTCAAACTTAAAGCTTTAAACTTAAAGCTGTTTGAAGTCATAACGGACTATATAAAGATTCCTTTTCGAAGCTTTATTTGGACAATATAAACCTCTTGACAGAAGCTTTATTTAAACGAAATAAATAGCATTAAATAAAGCTTTATTTAGAACTACAAAATGGCTCATGATTTAAGCCACATTTAAACAATATCAAAAATAATAATTGAAGTTCCATGTAAAGACTCTTAATTAAATTTTAATGAAGATTATATAAGTAACTATAATAACTATAATTAAAGCTATATTAAGTATAAATGATAGAAATTTTGCTGAAACTATTGAAAGAACATATATAACAAGTATTAAAGACCGATTAGGATTATATGTTTTATTCATTCAAGTTTTTTTTGGGTCCACATAAAGGCCTAATATAAAGCTATATGGTCAATATAATATCCAATAATTGGATATTTCAAGAGGCGGTTTAAAGACTCCTAATTAAAGGATAATGCTTATTTTTCAGAAATATTAACATTTCCTTGATATTTAATAGAAAACCTTAACCTTTCCAATAGAAAATCTCAATATCTTCATTTTTTTCTAGTGAAAACTTTACAATTCGCCTGATTTTCTTTAAGAAAAACTAATATCCATATGATTTTTTACATAAAATAGCAACATTCGCACGATTTATCATATAAAATCCCGAAATTCATTGCCTAAAGAAAGACCCAACTTTTTGAAAATTTCTAAAAAAAATCTCAACATTTTAACGATTTTTATTAAAAAATCTAATTAAATTTCTATAGAAT